>OX387389.1:0-15580 GCA_947563715.1 Lycia hirtaria | reverse complement strand
AAATTAATAATATAAATAAAAAAATTATAATTCATAAAATAAATCTAAATAAATAAATTTTAAAATTATTTATTTGATAAATATTATAAAATATAGAATAATTTTTAACAATATTAAATATTCCTCAACCTCTATACAATTCTCTTCATCCATAATCAATATTTTTTAATAACTTTTGACCATAATTTAAAAAATAATATCTTACACCATAAGTTCTTAAACTTGGTATAAATCATATTAAACATAAAAATGATCTTAAATTATAAGTTAATAAATGTTTATTTAAAGAATTAATATTTATATTACTAATTAAATATCCTATAACTAAACCAATTACTCTAACATAAATTACCATCAATTTTAAATTAAAAGGTAAATAAATTATATAAGGATAATAAAAAATTAATCACATCAATATTCTACCTCTAATAATTCTTATAAATAATAAAATTAATATACTTTTAATTATTACATAATCTTCATCATATAAATTATAAATACATAATAAATTATAATCATTTACTATTAAATATATAGTTAAACGAATAGTATAATATATAGTCAACCCAGTTGAAATGTAATATAAAAAAAAAATTAAAAAATTAAAATTTCTAAATCTTACTATTTCTAAAATTAAATCTTTTGAATAAAACCCAGCTAAAAAAGGAATCCCACATAAAGCTATATTAGAAATATTTATACATAAACAAGTTATAGGAATATATAAACTAATACCACCTATAAATCGAATATCTTGCATATCATTTATTAAATGAATAATTACTCCAGCACATATAAATAATAAAGCTTTAAATATAGCATGAGTTAATAAGTGAAAAAAAGCTAATAAAGGTATTCCTATTCTTAAAATTCTTATTATTAATCCTAATTGTCTTAAAGTAGATAAAGCAATAATTTTTTTTAAATCAAATTCATAATTAGCTCTAATTCCCGCTATAAATATTGTTAATCTAGAAATCAAAAGTAAAAATTTAAAAAATAAAGTATCAACTAATAATAAATTAAAACGAATTAATAAATAAACACCAGCTGTAACTAAAGTTGAAGAATGTACTAAAGCTGAAACAGGGGTAGGAGCAGCTATAGCAGCAGGTAATCAAGATCTAAACGGAATTTGAGCTCTTTTAGTTATAGCCGCTAAAATAATTATAATTCCAATATAAATTATACAATAATCATTTTTTATAAATTCTAAATAAAAAATATAATTTCAACTACCAAAATTTATTATTCAAGAAATAATTATTAAAATTAATACATCACCAATTCGATTTGAAAGAACAGTTAATATCCCAGCATTATAAGACTTTAAATTTTGATAATAAATTACTAAACAATAAGAAACTAATCCCAATCCATCTCAACCTAATAAAATTCTAATTATATTAGGACTAATAATTAATAAAACTATAGAAAAAACAAATAATAACACTAAAATAATAAAACGTATTAAATTTAACTCAGAACTTATATATCTTTTTCTATAATAAATAACAACTGAAGAAATTAAACAAACAAATATTATAAATAATAAAGATATTCAATCTAATAAAATTGATATAACAATACTAATAGAATTAAAAGAAATAATTTCTCATTCTAAAAATAAAACCATATTATTTATAATAAAATATATCATAAAAAAAAAATTTAATAATATAAATATAAATAAAAATAAAAAAGAAATAAAACAAATAGAAAAATAATTTTTATTAATAATTTAAAATGAACTTTATTCATATTTTTGATACCACAAATCAATATTTTAATTAAATTATTTAAATAAAATCAAATCATACTATAATCAATTTTTATAACTAAAATATTTAAAGGTAATCAATGTAATATTAATAATAAATATTCACGAGATGTACCCATATAAAATCTATATATTCCATAATAATACTTTCCATGTTGCGTATATGAATATAAATATAATCTATACCCAGCTCTAAAAAAAGAAATTAATATTAATATTAATATAGATAAAGAACATCAACTAATTAAACTATTAATTAATATAATTTCCCCTATTAAATTTAAAGAAGGAGGTGCAGCTATATTAGAAGATAATAACAAAAATCATCATAAACTTATAGAAGGTATAAAATTAATTATACCCTTATTAATTAATAATCTACGACTATTAATACGTTCATAATTAATATTAGCTAAACAAAATATACCGGAAGAACATAAACCATGACCAATTATTAATAAATAAGATCCTAAAAATCCTCAATAATTTATAATTATAATCCCACAAATAACAAAACTTATATGAGCAACAGAAGAATAAGCAATTAAAGACTTAATATCTACTTGACAAAAACATTTTAAACTAATATAAAATCCCCCTAATAAACTAATAATAATTCAAATATAATTTAATTTTATATTAATTTCTTGTAAAAAAATTATAATTCGTAATAACCCATACCCTCCTAATTTTAATATAATACCAGCTAAAATTATAGAACCTGAAACAGGAGCTTCTACATGAGCCTTAGGTAATCATAAATGAGTAATATATATAGGTATTTTAACTAAAAAAGCTAAAATTATTCTAATATATAATAAATAAAAATTTATATTAAAAAATTTTAAAAAATAAATTATAATACAATTAACTTCATTAAAAATATAAAAAATACCCATTAATAAAGGCAATGAAGCAAATAAAGTATAAAATAATAAATATATTCCAGCTTGAATACGCTCTGGTTGATAACCCCAACCAATAATTAATATTAAAGTAGGAATTAAACTACCTTCAAAAAATAAATAAAATATAAATAAATTTATAACTCTAAAAGTTAAATATAATAATAATAATAAAATAATAATATTAAATAAAAAAAAATTATCATAAAACTTTAATTTAAATAAATTTTCTCTAGCAGTAATTATTAAAACACAAATTCAAATTCTTAATAAAATTAAACCAAAAGATATTAAATCACAAGAATATATATAACTCAAATTAGAATATACATTAACATTTAAACTTAAATTCATAAATAAAAATACTAAAAAAAATAAAATTATTTGAACCATTCAAAATATATTTTTTATAAAACATAAAGGAATCACAAAAATTAATATAATTAAAAATTTTATCATTAATATTATAATAAATTAAAACTTTTAAAATAATCATTACCATGAGTTCGAATCATAGAAACTAAAATAGATAGCCCTAAAGCACCTTCACAAACTGAAAAAACTAAAAAAACTATTAATATATAAATTTCATAATTTAATATTAATAAATAACTTAATAAAAAAAAAAAAACTCTTAAAACTATGAATTCTAAACTTAATAAAATAATTAACAAATGTTTATATTTAGAAACAAAAATCAAATTTCCAATAATAAATATAATAATAATAATAATATATATATATATTTAACTATCATTAGTTTTTATAGTTTAAATTAAAACATTGGTCTTGTAAACCAAAATTAAGAAATTTCTTTAAAAACTTCAAAGAAAAAGAAAATTCTTTATCAATAATCTCCAAAATTATTATTTTTATTAAACTATTCTTTGAAATAACAAAAATATTTTTATCAACTATTATAATTATTTTATCAATCATAATAATTTTTCTAAATCATCCATTATCTATTGGATTAATAATTTTATTTCAAACATTATTAATATGCTTATTATCAGGAATATTAATTAAAACTTATTGATTTTCTTATATTTTATTTTTAACATTTTTAGGAGGATTATTAGTATTATTTATTTATGTATCAAGAGTCGCATCAAATGAAATATTTAATTTATCTTTCAATATAAAATTAATAATAATAATTTTATTTATATTAATTATTATAATACAAATTTATTCATACAACTTTGAAAATTTAAATTGAATAAATTTAAGTAATAATATCAGAGATAATGATAATATATTAAATATTTTATTTTTTAATAATGAAAATAAAATTAACTTAAACAAATTATACAATAATCATACCTATTTAATTATAATAATATTAGTAATCTATTTATTTATTTCTTTAGTAGCAATTGTTAAAATTACAAATATTCATTACGGACCTTTACGATCAATTTAAAAAATAAAAATTAAATGTAAAATTTTATTTATTATTTTAAATAAATAATACAAATGAAAAATTTTTCAAATTTACGAAAAACTCACCCAATTATTAAAATCATTAATGGATCATTAATTGATTTACCATCACCTTCTAATATTTCTTCTTGATGAAATTTTGGATCATTATTAGCATTATGTTTAATCATTCAAATTATTACAGGATTATTTTTAACAATGTATTATACAGCAAATATTGAAATAGCATTTTATAGAGTTAATTATATTTGCCGAAATGTAAACTATGGATGATTAATTCGAACATTACATGCAAATGGAGCATCATTTTTTTTTATTTGTATTTATTTACATATCGGACGAGGAATTTATTATGAATCATTTAACTTAAAACATACTTGAATAGTCGGGGTTATAATTTTATTTTTACTTATAGCAACAGCATTTATAGGTTATGTGTTACCTTGAGGACAAATATCATTTTGAGGAGCAACAGTAATTACAAATTTATTATCTGCAATTCCTTACTTAGGAACTATATTAGTTAATTGAATTTGAGGAGGATTTGCAGTAGATAATGCCACTTTAACTCGATTTTATACATTTCATTTTCTTTTACCATTTATTATTTTAATAATAACTATAATTCACTTATTATTTCTCCATCAAACAGGATCTAATAACCCACTAGGTTTAAATAGAAACTTAGATAAAATTCCTTTTCATCCATTTTTTACATATAAAGACTTAATTGGAGCTATTTTACTATTATTTTTTTTAATTATATTAACATTAATTAACCCTAACATATTAGGAGATCCTGATAATTTTATTCCAGCAAATCCTTTAGTAACTCCAGTACACATTCAACCAGAATGATACTTTTTATTTGCTTATGCTATTTTACGATCAATTCCTAATAAATTAGGAGGAGTAATTGCTTTAGTTATATCAATTTTAATTTTAATTATTTTACCTTTTACCTTCAATAAAAAAATTCAAGGTATTCAATTTTATCCAATTAATCAAATTATATTTTGATTTTTCGTAATAATAGTAATTTTATTAACATGAATTGGAGCCCGACCAGTAGAAGATCCTTATATTATTACTGGACAACTATTAACATTTTTTTATTTTTCATATTTTATTATTAATCCATTATTAAATAAATATTGAGATAATCTTCTTTTTAATTAATTAATGAGCTTGTAATAAGCATTTGTTTTGAAAACTTAAGAAAGAATAATAATTCTATTAATTTATACTAAAATAATTAATTATTTTAAAAAAAAATTTTAAGTCCTATATAAAATAATAAAAAATTTAAAGAAATAGGTAAATATCTCTTTCAAGATAAATATATTAATTTATCATAACGATAACGAGGTAGAGTACCCCGAACCCAAATAAAAAGAAATGAAATAAAAACTAATTTTAAATAAAAATATAAAGATATACTATAACCCCCTAAATAAATTAAAACAAATAATATTCTTATAAATAAAATTCTAGAATACTCAGCTAAAAAAATTAAAGCAAACCCACCTCTTCTATATTCTACATTAAACCCAGAAACTAATTCTCTTTCACCTTCAGCAAAATCAAAAGGAGTTCGATTAGTTTCAGCTATTCTAGAAGATAATCAACATAAACTTAAAGGAAATATAATAAACATAAATCAAATAATATTTTGATAATCACTAAATTTAATTAAATTAAAATCTATGATTATAATAAGCCCAGATATAAAAATTAAAGCTAAACTTACTTCATAAGAAATAGTTTGAGCTACAGAACGCAATCCCCCTAATAAAGCATAATTAGAATTTGAAGATCACCCAGCAACTATAACAGTATACACCCCTAAACTAGTACAACAAAAAAAAAATAAAACACCTAAATTAAAACTAATTAAATTAAAATAATAAGGAATTAACATTCAAATCATTAAAGATAAAATAAATCTAATTACAGGAGAAAAATAATAAGAAAAATAATTTGAATATACAGGAAAAGTTTGTTCTTTAGTAAATAATTTAATAGCATCTGAAAAAGGTTGTAAAATACCAATTAAACCAACTTTATTAGGACCTTTTCGAATTTGAATATAACCCAAAACTTTTCGCTCTAATAAAGTTAAAAAAGCAACACCAATTAAAACACCTAAAATTAAAATTAATAAACCAATAATAATTAAAATAATATCATTTATAAACAATACTATTTATATAATTAAAATTATATATTTATGAACTCTAAAATCATTACATTTTTCTGCCAAAATAGTTCCATATTAAAAATAAATAATAATTTAATAAAATATTTTTTTTAAAATTTCTTTTTAATTTAATAAAATTCAAAAATAAATAATTTAATTAAAATACTCGATCCTTTCGTACTAAAATATTTAATTTTTTAAAAGATAGAAACCAACCTGGCTCACACCGGTTTGAACTCAGATCATGTAAGATTTTAATGATCGAACAGATCAAAAATTTTAAACTTTTGCATTTAAATTTTATCTTAATCCAACATCGAGGTCGCAAACTTTTTTTCTTATTTGAACTAAAAAAAAAAATTACGCTGTTATCCCTAAGGTAATTTAATCTTATAATCAATAAAATTGGATCATTTAATCACTTATTAATGTTAATTTTTTAAAAAAAGTTAAATATATTTTTCTATCACCCCAACAAAACATTTAATTTATTAAAAATTAAATATAAACAAATAATTTTATTAATAAAATAAATGTTAAACTCTATAGGGTCTTCTCGTCTTTTTAATTTATTTTAACTTTTTAAATAAAAAATTAAATTCTATAAATTAATTAAGAGACAGTATATTTCTCATTCAATCTTTCATACAAGTCACCAATTAAGAGACTAATGATTATGCTACCTTTGTACAGTCAAAATACTGCAGCCCTTTAATTTAAAATCAGTGGGCAGATTAGACTTTAAATAAATTACAAAAAGACATGTTTTTGATAAACAAGTGAAAATAAATATTTGCCGAATTCCTTTTAATTATTTAAATTAAATTAATATTAATTTAAAATTAATTAAATTAAATAATATATACTAATTTTATCATTATATCTAAAATTTTATAATTAAAAATTATTTTTTTATAAAAATTTAAATAAAATATTAAATTTTAAAAAAAAATGAAATTATTTATAATAAATTAAAATTTATTAACAATATAAATTATAAAATTTTCAAAATAAAAACTTATTTTATTATAAAATTTTAATTTTTAAAGCTTATCCCTTAAAATATAAAATTTAATAATAATTTTAATTAATTAATTAATTAAATTATATAAAAAATTTAAAATTAAATTTTTTTCTAAAAAAACTAGATATATTTAAAAACGATTAACATTTCATTTCAAAATAATTATTTAAAATAGTTTTGCTACAATAACTTTAATAATTATTTAACTCTTTTAAATTCGAGAAATTAAAACTAAATTAAAAATTTTAAATAAACTCTGATACACAAGATACAATAAATAAAAATTACTTTCAAATAAATTTATTTTTCAATTATTTCAAATTTATTTTACAATACTAATAATCTATAAAATTTTAAATTTTTTCTTTAAATAATACTTTAACCCCCATTAAATATTATATAAATTAAAATTAATTTTATTAAATATAAATTTATTAATTTTGCTCCTTCAAATTAATTAATATTATTAATATCTTTTCAATGTAAATGAAATACTTTTTACCAAGCTCTAATTTGATCTTTCTAGAAACACTTTCCAGTACCTCTACTTTGTTACGACTTATTCCAATTTATTTATGAAAGCGACGGGCAATATGTACATATTTTAATTTTTAATCATTTAATTAAATTAAATAAAATTACATTTAAATCCACCTTCATATAATTATTACAAATTATAATCCATTTTAAATAAATTTATTGTAATCCATTATATTCTTAATTATAATCTGCATCTTGATTTGATTTAATTTTAAATTATAATTTTTAAATATTATAATTATTAAAAAATATTTATTTAACAACGATATACAAAATAATAAATTAAGTAAATTTATTCGTGGATTATCAATTAATAAACAGATTCCTCTAAATAAACTAAAATACCGCCAAAATATTTAAGTTTCAATAAATAATTATATACTATTTTAGTATTTTAAATTTAAATTTTGAATAATAGGGTATCTAATCCTAGTTTAAAAACAAAATTTATTAAATCATAAAAATTTAAATATAAATTTATATAAAATTAAAATTTCACTTAATAATTTTAATTTTAAATTATCTAAATCTTTTATTTATTAAATAACTAATAAAATTCAATTTAATTTTTGTATAACCGCAACTGCTGGCACAAAATTTGTTAATAATTTCTATATTACTAAATCTTAATTTCTTAAATATTTAATATTAATTACTACTTTTAACAAATAACTATTTTTTAAATAATAAATATTTAACACTAAAATTTATATGTAAAATAAATTTTAAATAAATTTTTTAAACCATATAAAATTTATTTATATGTAAATAATATTAAATAGATTTTTTTTTTTTTTTTTATATATTAAAATATTTATTATAATTAATTATTTTATTATATATATATATATACATTATTTAATTAATTAAAAAATATTTAATATTTATTATAATTTATTATTTAATTTTTTATTTTTCATATAATTAATATATATATATATATCTAATTATTTTTTTTTTCTTTTTTCTTATATATTATTATTTAATATTAAAATTACAATTAAACATATAATATTAATTTATATTATTCAATATTAAAATTAATAATATGATTTTTAAAAAATTTAATAAATTATTTTATTTTATTAATTTAAAAATTTAAATTTAATTTAATATTTAATATATATAAAGCTGAAATTTTAATTTTAATCATAAATTAAAACTTATTTCAATTAATAATTAACTAAACCATCTTTTTTAATTTTACATTAAATAATAATAAAAAATATTAAAAATAAGCTAAATTTAAGCTTTTGGGTTCATACCCCAAATATAAAGGAAACACCTTTTTTTTAAAAATAAAGTGCCTGATAAAAGGATTATTCTGATAGGATAAATTATGTAAATAAAATTTACCTTTATTAATTATATTTTATAGAATTAAACTATATCTTTTAATATCAAAAATTAATGTGCATCTTACACTAAAATATATAATAATAAATATAAAGAAATTATAATTCTTTAAAATTATTTTAATTAATAATTAATTTTTATTTTCTATTATTTAAACTCTAATAAAATATTTTTTTTTTTTATTTTATTTTTTAGTACCATAATTTCAATCTCATCTAATTCATGATTTGGTTGTTGAATTGGCTTAGAAATCAATTTAATAAGATTTATTCCTTTAATTTCTAAATCTAATAATTTATTAGCTTCAGAAGCAGCTTTAAAATATTTTTTAACTCAATCAATTGCATCAATTAATTTTTTATTTTATATTATTATAAAAATAATCATATTTAAAAATTTTGAGATTAATAATATTATTTCAATAATAATTAATTCATCAATATTAATAAAAATGGGAGCTGCTCCCTTCCATTTTTGATTCCCCAATATTGTTGAAGGATTATCTTGATTTAATAATTTTATTTTAATAACATGACAAAAAATTACCCCCATAATTTTACTGTCATATTATTTTAATAAAAATTTATTAATTTTTAGAATTTTTTTAAATATTATTATTGGAGCTATTGGGGGATTAAATCAAACATCACTACGAAAAATTATAGCTTTTTCCTCAATTAATAATTTAGGTTGAATAATTTCCTCTATTATAATTAGAGAAAATTTATGATTTTTTTATTTATGTATATATTCATTTTTAATTAGAACAATATGTTTATTTTTTTATATAATAAATATATATTTTATTAACCAATTATTTATTGTAAATATAAAATCATTAATTAAAATTAATTTATTAATTAATTTTTTATCATTAGGGGGACTACCACCTTTTATTGGATTTTTTCCTAAATGAATTGTTATTAATTTTTTAATAAGTAACAATTTTTACTTAATAACTTTTATTTTTATTATAATAAGATTAATTATATTATTTTTTTATATTCGAATTTTATATTCATCATTTATATTAAACTATTTTAAAATAAAATGATTTAAAATTTATATTAAAAATAATTTATTTTTTTTCATAAATTTTTTCTCAATTTTTTCAATCATAGGAATTATTTTAAGAACTATATTTTTTTTTTAACATAAAATTGAAAGGTTTTAAGTTAAAATTAAACTAGTAATCTTCAAAATTATTTATAAAGAAAATTATTCTTTAAGCCTTAATAATTAATTAAATTATAACTTAAAATTTGCAATTTTATATCATTTTTTGAATATAAGACTTTAATAAAAGAGAAAACTTCTCGTTAATAAATTTACAATTTATCGCTTAAACCTCAGCCATTTTATTAATATAAGTATAAGCGAAAATGACTTTATTCTACAAATCATAAGGATATTGGAACATTATACTTTATTTTTGGTATTTGAGCAGGAATAGTAGGAACTTCTTTAAGATTATTAATTCGAGCAGAATTAGGTAACCCAGGCTCTTTAATTGGAGATGATCAAATTTACAATACTATTGTAACTGCACATGCTTTTATTATAATTTTTTTTATAGTTATACCAATCATAATTGGAGGATTTGGAAATTGATTAGTACCATTAATATTAGGAGCTCCTGATATAGCTTTCCCACGAATAAATAATATAAGATTTTGATTACTTCCACCATCAATTACTCTTTTAATTTCTAGAAGAATTGTCGAAAATGGTGCTGGAACCGGATGAACAGTTTACCCACCTTTATCTTCTAATATTGCTCATGGAGGAAGATCTGTAGATTTAGCAATTTTTTCTCTACATCTAGCTGGTATTTCTTCAATTTTAGGAGCAATTAACTTCATTACAACAATTATTAATATACGATTAAATAATTTATCATTTGATCAAATACCATTATTTGTTTGAGCTGTAGGAATTACAGCATTTTTATTATTATTATCATTACCAGTACTAGCAGGAGCTATTACTATATTATTAACTGATCGAAACTTAAATACATCTTTTTTTGATCCTGCTGGTGGAGGAGATCCAATTTTATATCAACATTTATTTTGATTTTTTGGGCATCCTGAAGTATATATTTTAATTTTACCAGGATTTGGGATAATTTCTCATATTATTTCTCAAGAAAGAGGAAAAAAAGAAACCTTTGGATGTTTAGGAATAATTTATGCTATAATAGCAATTGGTATTTTAGGATTTATTGTTTGAGCTCATCATATATTCACTGTAGGAATAGATATTGATACTCGAGCCTATTTTACCTCAGCTACAATAATTATTGCTGTTCCAACTGGAATTAAAATTTTTAGTTGATTAGCAACATTACATGGAACTCAAATTAATTATAGCCCATCAATTTTATGAAGATTAGGATTCGTATTTTTATTCACTGTTGGAGGATTAACAGGAGTTATTTTAGCTAATTCATCTATTGACATTACTCTTCATGATACATATTATGTAGTAGCTCATTTTCATTATGTTTTATCTATAGGAGCTGTATTTGCTATTATAGGAGGATTTATTCACTGATACCCATTATTTACTGGATTATCAATAAACCCTTATATATTAAAAATTCAATTTTTAATTATATTTATTGGAGTTAATTTAACATTTTTCCCTCAACATTTCTTAGGATTAGCTGGAATACCCCGTCGTTATTCAGATTACCCTGATTCATATATTTCATGAAATATTGTATCATCTTTAGGATCATATATTTCCTTATTAGCAGTAATATTAATATTAATTATTATTTGAGAATCAATAATTAACCAACGTATAATTTTATTTTCATTAAATATATCTTCCAATATTGAATGATTACAAAATCTTCCACCAGCAGAACATTCATATAATGAACTACCTATTTTAAGAAATTTCTAATATGGCAGACTATATGTAATGGATTTAAACCCCATTTATAAAGGAATATCCTTTTTTTAGAAATGGCAACATGATCAAATTTTAACCTACAAAATGGAGCTTCACCTTTGATAGAACAAATTATTTTTTTTCATGATCACACATTAATTATTTTAATTATAATTACTATTTTAGTGGGATATTTAATAATTAATTTATTATTTAATAAATATATTAATCGATTTTTATTAGAAGGACAAATAATTGAATTAATTTGAACAATTTTACCAGCTATTACATTAATTTTTATCGCTTTACCATCTTTACGTCTACTTTATTTATTAGATGAATTAAATAATCCACTAATTACTCTTAAATCAATTGGCCATCAATGATATTGAAGTTATGAATATTCTGATTTCAATAATATTGAATTTGATTCTTATATAATTTCTTCTAATGAATTATCTTTAAATAATTTTCGCTTATTAGATGTTGATAATCGAATTATCTTACCTATAAACAATCAAATTCGAATTATAGTTACAGCAACAGATGTTATTCACTCATGAACTGTTCCTTCTTTAGGAGTAAAAGTAGATGCTAACCCAGGACGTTTAAATCAAACTAACTTTTTTATTAATCGGCCTGGAATTTATTATGGACAATGTTCAGAAATTTGTGGGGCTAATCATAGATTCATACCTATTGTAATTGAAAGAATTTCAATTAAAAATTTTATTAATTGAATTAATAATTATTCATCATTAGATGACTGAAAGTAAGTATTGGTCTCTTAAACCATTTTATAGTAAATTAACAATTACTTCTAATGAAAAGAATTAGTTAATTTATAACATAAATATGTCAAATTTAAATTATTACACTTAAAGTAATATTCTTTTATCCCACAAATAATACCAATTAATTGAATATTATCTTTTTTCTTATTCATTTTAATTTTCATTATTTTTAATATTATAAATTATTATATTTTAAATAATAAAAATATTATCAATAATAAAAATTTTTTAAAAATGAAATCAACAAATAATAATTTAACTTGAAAATGATAAGTAACTTATTTTCAATTTTTGACCCTTCAACAAATTTATTTAATTTATCAATTAATTGAATTAGAACATTATTAGGATTAATTTTTATTCCTTATAGATTTTGATTAATCCCTAATCGACATTATTATTTTTGAAATTTTATTTTAATAAAACTACATAATGAATTTAAAACTTTATTAAAAAATAATTATTTTCAAGGATCAACTTTCATTTTTATTTCATTATTTTCATTTGTATTATTTAATAATTTTTTAGGATTATTCCCTTATATTTTCACTAGTACAAGTCATTTAACATTATCTTTATCTATTTCTCTTCCTTTATGATTAAGATTTATATTATATGGATGAATTAATAATTATCAACATATATTTTCTCATATAATCCCTCAAGGAACCCCAGCCGTATTAATACCATTCATAGTATTAATTGAAACAATTAGAAATATTATTCGACCAGGAACTTTAGCCGTACGTTTAACAGCTAACATAATTGCAGGACATTTATTAATAACATTATTAAGAAGAACTGGATCTAATATAGCATCATATATAATTATATTTTTAGTTATAATTCAAATTTTATTATTAATTTTAGAATCAGCAGTAGCTGTTATTCAATCTTACGTTATCGCTATTTTAAGAACTTTATATTCTAGAGAAGTAAATTAATTACAAACAAATGAAAATTAATTTTAATCACCCATACCACTTAGTTGATTATAGACCTTGACCTTTAACTGGAGCTATTGGAACTATAACATTAGTTACAGGAATAGTAAAATGATTTCATAATTTTAATACTAACTTATTAATAATTGGATACTTAATTATTATTTTAACTATATATCAATGATGACGAGATGTTTGTCGAGAAGGAACTCTTCAAGGTAAACATACTATCTTAGTAACAAAAGGACTTCGATGAGGTATAATTTTATTTATTGTATCTGAAGTTTTATTTTTCATATCATTTTTTTGAGCATTTTTTCATAGAAGTTTATCCCCTAATATTGAAATTGGATCTATTTGACCTCCAACAGGAATTATTACATTTAATCCATTTCAAATTCCATTATTAAACACTATTATTTTAATTAGATCAGGAGTTACTATTACTTGAGCCCATCATGCTCTTATAGAAAATAACTATTCTCAATGTACTAAAGGATTATTTTTAACAATTATTTTAGGAATTTATTTTACAATTTTACAAGCATATGAATATTTAGAAGCCCCATTTACAATTGCAGATAGAATTTATGGGTCAACATTTTTTATAGCAACAGGATTTCATGGATTACATGTAATAATCGGAACAATGTTTTTAGCTATTTGTTTAATTCGACACTTAAGTGAACATTTTTCTAGAAATCATCATTTCGGATTTGAAGCTGCAGCATGATATTGACATTTTGTTGATGTAGTATGATTATTTCTTTATATTTCAATTTATTGATGAGGTAACTAATTATTTATATAATATAATAAGTATATTTGACTTCCAATCAAAAAGTTTAAATAATTTTAATATAAATAATTATTTTAATAATAACAATATCATTAATTATTATATTAATTTCTAATATTATAATAATATTATCTATTATTTTATCTAAAAAATCATTTACAGACCGAGAAAAATCTTCTCCATTTGAATGTGGATTTGACCCAAAATCTTCTGCACGAATTCCATTTTCATTACATTTTTTTTTAATTACAATAATTTTTTTAATTTTTGATGTTGAAATTGCTTTAATTTTTCCAATTATTAAATTATTTAAATTAGTTAATTTCATAATTTGAATAAAAATTAGATTTTTTTTTATTATTATTTTATTAATTGGATTATATCATGAATGAAATCAAAATATATTAAATTGAACAAATTAATTAATATAGGATTATAGTTTATTCAAAACATTTGATTTGCATTCAAAAAATATTGAACATTTCAATTTATCTTAAAATAAGAAGCAACACTGCATTTAATTTCGACTTAAAAGAATGAGTATAATTATACTCCTTATTTATTAATTGAAACCAAAGTAGAGGTATATCACTGTTAATGATAAAATTGAATAGTATATTCCAATTAAAAAGAAATATAAAGTTTAAAATTAAGCTGCTAACTTAATTTTTAGTGGTTTAATTCCATTAATATTTCTAATTTATATAGTTTAAATAAAACATTACATTTTCACTGTAAAAATAAAAATCTTTTTTTTATAAATAAATATTTATTACTTAATAATAATTAATATATACATATATATATATATATATATATAGTTATTTAAAGATAATTATTATCTCCTTAATATCTTCAATATTATGCTCTACATATATAAGCTATTTAAAT
>CANOBA010000005.1:47500-55000 GCA_947563715.1 Lycia hirtaria | reverse complement strand
ATCGACTGACTCGCGAGCAACTACTGTTCACGCGAAACCCTTCTCCACGTCAGTCCTCCAGGGCCTCGCTGGAGTATTTGCTACTACCACCAAGATCTGCACCGACGGCGGCTCCAGGCGGGCTCACGCCCAGACCCTTCTGCGCACACCGCCGCGCTCGTCCTACTCGTTACGGCTTAATGATAACTGTGAACAGTCATCGCACATGCCGGTAACGGTAGTGTATAGGCAAGACGCTTCAGCGCCATCCATTTTCAGGGCTGGTTGCTTCGGCAGGTGAGTCGTTGCACACTCCTTAGCGGATTCCGACTTCCATGGCCACCGTCCTGCTGTCATGAGCGACCAACGCCTTTCATGGTGTCCCATGAGCGTCTTTTAGGCGCCTTAACACTACGTTTGGTTCATCCCACAGCGCCAGTTCTGCTTACCAAAATTGGCCCACTTGGCACCGTCATCAGATCTCCGGCTTCATCGTTCGAGTAAGCCGGAGTTCTCACCCATTTAAAGTTTGAGAATAGGTTGAGGTCGTTTCGGCCCCAATGCCTCTAATCATTCGCTTTACCGGATGAGACTGTTCCAATCGACGCCAGCTATCCTGAGGGAAACTTCGGACGGAACCAGCTACTAGATGGTTCGATTAGTCTTTCGCCCCTATACCCAGTTCCGACGATCGATTTGCACGTCAGAATCGCTACGGTCCTCCATCAGGGTTTCCCCTGACTTCGACCTGACCAGGCATAGTTCACCATCTTTCGGGTCCCAGCATCTGTGCTCAGAGCGCGCCTGCATTCGCAGATTGGAAACGAGACGCCTCGGGAGTGCGAGCGGCGGACCGAGATCCGCGCGCCATCCTCCCTGAGCGGTCGACGAGCGACCACCTTCACTTTCGTTGTGCCTTTCAGTTTACTATCTCAATGACTCGCACACATGCTAGACTCCTTGGTCCGTGTTTCAAGACGGGTCCTGCGAGTGCCCGAAACTGAATCATCGCAGACAGATACGCACACGGTCCGAGACAGCACGGCTGCAACGACAGGCGCGCCGCACCCGCGTCCGCACACGGGCAGGAAGCGGGATACGACGTTGCCTTGCGTCGGGCCGGACGCGCGCAAGCGCGTGAGCGTTTCGTCAGATCTACCGTCCGACGGCCGGTCGGTGCACCCGCCGGTCTGAACGCCGCGTGAACGGCGAATAGACTCCCGGGGGGCACTTAGACCGACATCGAACGGGTCGCGATGTATTACTAAGGGAGAAGTGCACGCCGTCCCCGGACGCGATCGACACGAGCAGTGCCCACGGCCGAGACCGAAGACATCTAACCTGCGCCGATGCGCCGAGGAATGACGATGAATCTCCCCGTTCGTTCATTCGAGTTTCGCAGGTTTACCCCTGGACGGTTTCACGTACTGTTGAACTCTCTCTTCAAAGTTCTTTTCAACTTTCCCTCACGGTACTTGTTCGCTATCGGTCTCGCGGTAATATTTAGCCTTAGATGGAGTTTACCACCCACTTAGGGCTGCACTCTCAAGCAACCCGACTCTGAGGAGAGTCCCTCTCGCCGCCGTCCTCCGTCACTACGGGCCTGGCACCCTCTACGGGAAAACGGCCCCGTTCAAGACGAACTTGGACAGGAGAAGACAACGACGAGAAAGCGGAACCTCCCGAACACCACATCTCCCGCCGCCGTGACAACGGCGGGATTCAGTGCTGGGCTATTTCCTGTTCGCTCGCCGCTACTAAGGAAATCCTGGTTAGTTTCTTTTCCTCCGCTTACTAATATGCTTAAATTCGGCGGGTAATCCTCCCTGATCTGAGGCCAACGTTATAAATCGAGGCAGACACGATATCCGTCGGCGCTACGACGTCGCGCAATCGCACGAAACGACTACGCGGCGCGGTCGCGCCCTTCGGACGTCGAGTCCGCCTACTGTCAGGGTTCGTCGAGCGAGCTCCGTGCACACGCAGCGGCACCACCTCACACGTCTCGTCACAAGTTCAAAGAGTGCGGGGCGGGCGCTACGAGTAACACACATAGAGCCGCTCTCCTCCCTTATTGATTTGTTCATTTTTAAACGGACCTCCGTCGTCTAGGACGACGTGGAACCGTCAAATGCGCAGCGATAATACACGCGCAGTGTGGTATTTGTTATTATGCAGCCGGCCCTCAGACAGGAGTGGTCCTGGATGTGTCTCCATGGACCGCAATGTGCGTTCGAAATGTCGATGTTCAAATGTGTCCTGCAGTTCACACTATGACGCGCAGTTAACTGCGTTCTTCATCGACCCGCGAGCCAAGTGATCCACCGTCCAGGGTAATCGTTTATGTATTTGTACGATACAATTTAAATAAAAAAATATAATTGTTATAATCTTAGAAGCGAGAGGGGAAACACGATCTCTAAAGAGATCGACGTCGTCCACCACCCACACTCTAAACCGTATTTGTGTTGTGTTAACGAACGCGTGCACATGTACGTTAAAGACTCAGATTACGGATTTCAAATCGTCAAAGTCCAATATAGATGTACGGCACACGACGCGATGACATGCGCGCGCGCGCGCGCGCGCGCGCGCACGCGAACACGCACTCCGTGCGCATAGAGAATACACACGGTGCGCGCCATTCGCGTGCACACACACACACGCACACACATACACGTCATCTTTTACAGAAGAAGAGGGATGATAACTATGAATATGTGAGTCACATATCGTACGAAGCACGATACGATCTACATCATATACGTTAATGATCCTTCCGCAGGTTCCCCTACGGAAACCTTGTTACGACTTTTACTTCCTCTAAATGATCAAGTTTGGTCAACTTCCCAGCGACGCCGACGGCCGTGAAGCCACCGCGTGTCAGTCCGAAGACCTCACTAAATCATTCAATCGGTAGTAGCGACGGGCGGTGTGTACAAAGGGCAGGGACGTAATCAACGCGAGCTTATGACTCGCGCTTACTAGGAATTCCTCGTTTATGGGGGATAATTGCAAACCCCAATCCCCAGCACGAAGGAGTTTCAACGGGTTGCCCGGGCCTCTAGGCCAGGGAGAACATGTTGATTCCTTCAGTGTAGCGCGCGTGCGGCCCAGGACATCTAAGGGCATCACAGACCTGTTATTGCTCAATCTCGTGCGGCTCGAAGCCGCCGGTCCCTCTAAGAAGAATTTTAATACGTCGCCAGTGAGTTGCGTGACGAATCACGCACACCGAAATGACGACGCCTATTTAGCAGGTTAGAGTCTCGTTCGTTACCGGAATTAACCAGACAAATCGCTCCACCAACTAAGAACGGCCATGCACCACCACCCACCGAATCAAGAAAGAGCTGTTAATCTGTCAATCCTTCCGGTGTCCGGGCCTGGTGAGATTTCCCGTGTTGAGTCAAATTAAGCCGCAGGCTCCACTCCTGGTGGTGCCCTTCCGTCAATTCCTTTAAGTTTCAGCTTTGCAACCATACTCCCCCCGGAGTCCAAAATCTTTGGTTTCCCGGAAGCCGCCCGCCGAGCCATTGTAGTAACGTCGGCGGATTGCTAGACGACATATTTACGGTTAGAACTAGGGCGGTATCTAATCGCCTTCGAACCTCTAACTTTCGTTCTTGATTGATGAAAACACCTTTGGCAAATGCTTTCGCTGATGTTCGTCTTGCGACGATCCAAGAATTTCACCTCTAACGTCGCAATACGAATGCCCCCAGTTATCCCTATTAATCATTACCTCGGAGTTCTGAAAACCAACAAAATAGAACCGAGATCATATTCTATTATTCCATGCACGAAATATTCAAGCAGCATTTTGAGCCCGCTTTGAGCACTCTAATTTGTTCAAAGTAAAATTGTCGGCCCATCTCGACACTCACTGAAGAGCACCGCGATAGGATTTTGATATTGAACCGGCGTGTTACCGCCGGCTCACCGACGATATGCTCCGCAAACGTGTCAGTATCACCGCGGATGCGGTGCACCGACAGCGCGGCGCACAAATGCAACTACGAGCTTTTTAACCGCAACAATTTTAGTATACGCTATTGGAGCTGGAATTACCGCGGCTGCTGGCACCAGACTTGCCCTCCAATTGTTCCTCGTTAAAATATTTAAAGTGTACTCATTCCGATTACGAGGCCTCGTAAGAGTCCCGTATCGTTATTTTTCGTCACTACCTCCCCGTGCCGGGAGTGGGTAATTTGCGCGCCTGCTGCCTTCCTTGGATGTGGTAGCCGTTTCTCAGGCTCCCTCTCCGGAATCGAACCCTGATTCCCCGTTACCCGTGACAACCATGGTAGTCGCAGAAACTACCATCGAAAGTTGATAAGGCAGACATTTGAAAGATGCGTCGCCGGTTCGAGACCGTGCGATCGGCAAAAGTTATCCAGATTCATCAAAATTAACGACTTCGGACGCGAGGCCCTCCGTCGATTGGTTTTGATCTAATAAAAGCACTCGTCCCATCACTGGTCAGAGTTCTAATTGCATGTATTAGCTCTAGAATTACCACAGTTATCCAAGTAACTGAGTAAGATCTAAGGAACCAAAACTGATATATTGAGCCATTCGCGGTATCGCCTTAATACGGCTTGCACTGAGACATGCATGGCTTAATCTTTGAGACAAGCATATAACTACTGGCAGGATCAACCAGGGAGCTCACGAGTCAAACAACGTAAGCGAGACGAAGAATCGCCGCAATAACTTTCCCACGGCCGGACCGTTCATATGAGTGAGAGGTCGTTCAAGCCGGGGTGTGTCTTTTTGGCCAATTCATGCGCGCACGCCACGATGTGATATAACATCGCGAGTGATCGACATTCAAATATGTCGCTGAAAGATCAATCAAGATCCAATCGTGAATGTTCATGTCCAAGACTCGGATACGACACTCGTATTATTATATAGCTGCATATCGTAAGTTACAGTAACGATTTCGCCCGGAGTTATTAGAGCCGTGGAGATGATTTATTCATCTCCTTACACCACACTTGAAGAGGATACAACTCAACTCTCCGCTACGGTGGATATTTATATTGGACTGTATCAATTACCGTGCGCTTGCCGCGCGGCATTTAGATGTGTACGCCCGATATACCATCTATCGTGAGATAGATACTATATCAACTCATATCGTTTCATATACACCTACTACACAGAACGTAGTGAGATTTAACTCAATGGTGTCGATAGTCACAGCGCTGAAAAAACTTTAACAAGGCCCATCTCCTCTTGCCCCCCAGTCGCCGACGGCACTATTATTTTTCAAGTTTTTATTGTTTACAATATTTATGTTTTTATTATAACTATTGTAAAAAAAAAAAAATGAAAGTTAAGAGTGACGCATACGTGCGAGACATATTTTTTTTTTTTTTTTTTTTTTTTTTTATAATAATAATAATAACAATTTGTCTTTAAACATTTCTAAACTTCAACTCACTTTTTACTGTAAGTTTAGTGTAAATTGAGGAGAGATGGGAGGATAGGAGGAAATGTGCCCTCCCACTCACTCCGAACACTCTCGGTCCTCTTACTACGCCGCGGCGCAGAGCGTTATACGAAGTTTTGATATCAAAAAATTTCCTAAAATTTTACGAATCACAGACTAAACTAAAAAAAAATAAAAAAAAAAAAAAAAAAAAATAATTTTGCATATCAAATTTACAGAATTTCGCAATAAAATACAATTAGATTCCTGGTTCTAACAACCGCCCCCCCCCCCTCCCCTCCCTCCCCTCTCTTTTTTTTATATATAAATAAATAAAAGTTAGGTTAGTTTTTTTAAATATGTATATTTTAGCATTTACAAACGAAATTAAGGTTAGATTAGCTTTTTTTAAATTTCGTTTATATAATGAACCCCCCTCTTATTTGTTTTAAGTTGTTTTTAAAGGTTGGGTTAGTTTTTTTATTTATTTATATATTTTTGCGTTTAAAACAAAAAAAATACGGGTAGATTAGATAGGTATTTATTTTTTTAATCTATTTCAGGATTTTTACCCCTCCCTCCCCCCTTCCCCACCCCCCTCCCCTTCGAACCCCCTCTTATTTGTTTATAGATTATTTTTTAAAGGTTAGGTTAGGTAAGGTTATATTATCGTACTTTTTTTTTTTATTTATATATTTTTATGTTAAAACAAAAAAACGAAATTAAGGTTAGATTAGCTTTTTTTTAATTTCGTTTATATAATGAACCCCCTCTTATTTGTTTATAGATTTTTTTAAAGGTTAGGTTAGGTAAGGTTATATTATCGTATTTTTTTTTTAATTTATATATTTTTATGTTAAAACAAAAAAACGAAATTAAGGTTAGATTAGCTTTTTTTTAATTTCGTTTATATAATGAACCCCCCTCTTATTTGTTTTAAGTTTTTTTTAAAGGTTGGGTTAGTTTTTTATTTATTTATATATTTTTGCGTTTAAAACAAAAAAAATACGGGTAGATTAGATTAGTATTTATTTTTTGAATCTATTTCAGGTTTTTTACCCCCCCCCCTTGCCCTCCCCCCTCCCCTTCGAACCCCCTCTTATTTGTTTATAGTTTTTTTTAAAGGTTAGGTAAGGTAAGGTTATATTTTCGTATATATTTTTTTTTTATATATTTTTACAAACCCTCTCTTATATAATAAAGTTTAAAAATATTATAAATTTGTACTGTTTATATTATTATTTTTAGGTTAGGTTAGTATTTTTTTAATTTATATATTTTTTGGGCTTACTACAAAAAAAGTTAGATAATTTTTTTAGTATGTATTTCAGGGTTTTTACCCCCCTCCTTTCACCCCCCCCCTCCCCTCCCCCCTCTTATTTGTTTATAGATTTTTTTTAAAGGTTAGGTTAGGTAAGGTTATATTATCGTATATTTTTTTTTTATATATATATTTATGTTAAAACAAAAAAAACGGTTAGATTAGATAAGTGTTTATTTTTTTAATCTAGATTAGTAATTTTTTTATGTATTTCAGGTTTTAAACACCTCCCCCTTAACCCCCTTCCTCCCCCCTCCCACCTACAAACCCTCTCTTATATAATAAAGTTTAAAAATATTATAAATTTGTACTGTTTAAATTTTTTTTTTAGGTTAGGTTAGTATTTTTTTTAATTTATATATTTTTTGGGTTTACTACAAAAAAAGTTAGGTTATTTTTTTAGTATGTATTTCAGGGTTTTTACCCCCCACCCACCTTTCACACCCCCTCTCCCCTCCCCCCACTTATTTGTTTATAGTTTTTTTTTATGTTAGGTTAGGTTAGGTTATTTTTATTTTTTTTCCTTTCCTGTCCGGGTGCATAGACCCGGCCCGCGAGCTAATTTTTTTTTATCTAGATAGGTTTTTTTTATCTAGATATTTTTTGCGTTTAGAACAACTTTTTTGTTAGTTAAGTTTTTTAAATATATTCAAGGGTTTTTAACCCCCATCCCCCCCCCCCCCCCCTCCGAACCCCCTCCAAACCCCCCACTTATTTGTTTATAGTTTTTTTTTTTTAAGTTAGGTTAGGTTAGGTTAGT
>CANOBA010000005.1:37500-42500 GCA_947563715.1 Lycia hirtaria | reverse complement strand
CCTCACGGTACTTGTTCGCTATCGGTCTCGCGGTAATATTTAGCCTTAGATGGAGTTTACCACCCACTTAGGGCTGCACTCTCAAGCAACCCGACTCTGAGGAGAGTCCCTCTCGCCGCCGTCCTCCGTCACTACGGGCCTGGCACCCTCTACGGGAAAACGGCCCCGTTCAAGACGAACTTGGACAGGAGAAGACAACGACGAGAAAGCGGAACCTCCCGAACACCACATCTCCCGCCGCCGTGACAACGGCGGGATTCAGTGCTGGGCTATTTCCTGTTCGCTCGCCGCTACTAAGGAAATCCTGGTTAGTTTCTTTTCCTCCGCTTACTAATATGCTTAAATTCGGCGGGTAATCCTCCCTGATCTGAGGCCAACGTTATAAATCGAGGCAGACACGATATCCGTCGGCGCTACGACGTCGCGCAATCGCACGAAACGACTACGCGGCGCGGTCGCGCCCTTCGGACGTCGAGTCCGCCTACTGTCAGGGTTCGTCGAGCGAGCTCCGTGCACACGCAGCGGCACCACCTCACACGTCTCGTCACAAGTTCAAAGAGTGCGGGGCGGGCGCTACGAGTAACACACATAGAGCCGCTCTCCTCCCTTATTGATTTGTTCATTTTTAAACGGACCTCCGTCGTCTAGGACGACGTGGAACCGTCAAATGCGCAGCGATAATACACGCGCAGTGTGGTATTTGTTATTATGCAGCCGGCCCTCAGACAGGAGTGGTCCTGGATGTGTCTCCATGGACCGCAATGTGCGTTCGAAATGTCGATGTTCAAATGTGTCCTGCAGTTCACACTATGACGCGCAGTTAACTGCGTTCTTCATCGACCCGCGAGCCAAGTGATCCACCGTCCAGGGTAATCGTTTATGTATTTGTACGATACAATTTAAATAAAAAAATATAATTGTTATAATCTTAGAAGCGAGAGGGGAAACACGATCTCTAAAGAGATCGACGTCGTCCACCACCCACACTCTAAACCGTATTTGTGTTGTGTTAACGAACGCGTGCACATGTACGTTAAAGACTCAGATTACGGATTTCAAATCGTCAAAGTCCAATATAGATGTACGGCACACGACGCGATGACATGCGCGCGCGCGCGCGCGCGCGCGCGCACGCGAACACGCACTCCGTGCGCATAGAGAATACACACGGTGCGCGCCATTCGCGTGCACACACACACACGCACACACATACACGTCATCTTTTACAGAAGAAGAGGGATGATAACTATGAATATGTGAGTCACATATCGTACGAAGCACGATACGATCTACATCATATACGTTAATGATCCTTCCGCAGGTTCCCCTACGGAAACCTTGTTACGACTTTTACTTCCTCTAAATGATCAAGTTTGGTCAACTTCCCAGCGACGCCGACGGCCGTGAAGCCACCGCGTGTCAGTCCGAAGACCTCACTAAATCATTCAATCGGTAGTAGCGACGGGCGGTGTGTACAAAGGGCAGGGACGTAATCAACGCGAGCTTATGACTCGCGCTTACTAGGAATTCCTCGTTTATGGGGGATAATTGCAAACCCCAATCCCCAGCACGAAGGAGTTTCAACGGGTTGCCCGGGCCTCTAGGCCAGGGAGAACATGTTGATTCCTTCAGTGTAGCGCGCGTGCGGCCCAGGACATCTAAGGGCATCACAGACCTGTTATTGCTCAATCTCGTGCGGCTCGAAGCCGCCGGTCCCTCTAAGAAGAATTTTAATACGTCGCCAGTGAGTTGCGTGACGAATCACGCACACCGAAATGACGACGCCTATTTAGCAGGTTAGAGTCTCGTTCGTTACCGGAATTAACCAGACAAATCGCTCCACCAACTAAGAACGGCCATGCACCACCACCCACCGAATCAAGAAAGAGCTGTTAATCTGTCAATCCTTCCGGTGTCCGGGCCTGGTGAGATTTCCCGTGTTGAGTCAAATTAAGCCGCAGGCTCCACTCCTGGTGGTGCCCTTCCGTCAATTCCTTTAAGTTTCAGCTTTGCAACCATACTCCCCCCGGAGTCCAAAATCTTTGGTTTCCCGGAAGCCGCCCGCCGAGCCATTGTAGTAACGTCGGCGGATTGCTAGACGACATATTTACGGTTAGAACTAGGGCGGTATCTAATCGCCTTCGAACCTCTAACTTTCGTTCTTGATTGATGAAAACACCTTTGGCAAATGCTTTCGCTGATGTTCGTCTTGCGACGATCCAAGAATTTCACCTCTAACGTCGCAATACGAATGCCCCCAGTTATCCCTATTAATCATTACCTCGGAGTTCTGAAAACCAACAAAATAGAACCGAGATCATATTCTATTATTCCATGCACGAAATATTCAAGCAGCATTTTGAGCCCGCTTTGAGCACTCTAATTTGTTCAAAGTAAAATTGTCGGCCCATCTCGACACTCACTGAAGAGCACCGCGATAGGATTTTGATATTGAACCGGCGTGTTACCGCCGGCTCACCGACGATATGCTCCGCAAACGTGTCAGTATCACCGCGGATGCGGTGCACCGACAGCGCGGCGCACAAATGCAACTACGAGCTTTTTAACCGCAACAATTTTAGTATACGCTATTGGAGCTGGAATTACCGCGGCTGCTGGCACCAGACTTGCCCTCCAATTGTTCCTCGTTAAAATATTTAAAGTGTACTCATTCCGATTACGAGGCCTCGTAAGAGTCCCGTATCGTTATTTTTCGTCACTACCTCCCCGTGCCGGGAGTGGGTAATTTGCGCGCCTGCTGCCTTCCTTGGATGTGGTAGCCGTTTCTCAGGCTCCCTCTCCGGAATCGAACCCTGATTCCCCGTTACCCGTGACAACCATGGTAGTCGCAGAAACTACCATCGAAAGTTGATAAGGCAGACATTTGAAAGATGCGTCGCCGGTTCGAGACCGTGCGATCGGCAAAAGTTATCCAGATTCATCAAAATTAACGACTTCGGACGCGAGGCCCTCCGTCGATTGGTTTTGATCTAATAAAAGCACTCGTCCCATCACTGGTCAGAGTTCTAATTGCATGTATTAGCTCTAGAATTACCACAGTTATCCAAGTAACTGAGTAAGATCTAAGGAACCAAAACTGATATATTGAGCCATTCGCGGTATCGCCTTAATACGGCTTGCACTGAGACATGCATGGCTTAATCTTTGAGACAAGCATATAACTACTGGCAGGATCAACCAGGGAGCTCACGAGTCAAACAACGTAAGCGAGACGAAGAATCGCCGCAATAACTTTCCCACGGCCGGACCGTTCATATGAGTGAGAGGTCGTTCAAGCCGGGGTGTGTCTTTTTGGCCAATTCATGCGCGCACGCCACGATGTGATATAACATCGCGAGTGATCGACATTCAAATATGTCGCTGAAAGATCAATCAAGATCCAATCGTGAATGTTCATGTCCAAGACTCGGATACGACACTCGTATTATTATATAGCTGCATATCGTAAGTTACAGTAACGATTTCGCCCGGAGTTATTAGAGCCGTGGAGATGATTTATTCATCTCCTTACACCACACTTGAAGAGGATACAACTCAACTCTCCGCTACGGTGGATATTTATATTGGACTGTATCAATTACCGTGCGCTTGCCGCGCGGCATTTAGATGTGTACGCCCGATATACCATCTATCGTGAGATAGATACTATATCAACTCATATCGTTTCATATACACCTACTACACAGAACGTAGTGAGATTTAACTCAATGGTGTCGATAGTCACAGCGCTGAAAAAACTTTAACAAGGCCCATCTCCTCTTGCCCCCCAGTCGCCGACGGCACTATTATTTTTCAAGTTTTTATTGTTTACAATATTTATGTTTTTATTATAACTATTGTAAAAAAAAAAAAATGAAAGTTAAGAGTGACGCATACGTGCGAGACATATTTTTTTTTTTTTTTTTTTTTTTTTTTATAATAATAATAATAACAATTTGTCTTTAAACATTTCTAAACTTCAACTCACTTTTTACTGTAAGTTTAGTGTAAATTGAGGAGAGATGGGAGGATAGGAGGAAATGTGCCCTCCCACTCACTCCGAACACTCTCGGTCCTCTTACTACGCCGCGGCGCAGAGCGTTATACGAAGTTTTGATATCAAAAAATTTCCTAAAATTTTACGAATCACAGACTAAACTAAAAAAAAATAAAAAAAAAAAAAAAAAAAAATAATTTTGCATATCAAATTTACAGAATTTCGCAATAAAATACAATTAGATTCCTGGTTCTAACAACCGCCCCCCCCCCCTCCCCTCCCTCCCCTCTCTTTTTTTTATATATAAATAAATAAAAGTTAGGTTAGTTTTTTTAAATATGTATATTTTAGCATTTACAAACGAAATTAAGGTTAGATTAGCTTTTTTTAAATTTCGTTTATATAATGAACCCCCCTCTTATTTGTTTTAAGTTGTTTTTAAAGGTTGGGTTAGTTTTTTTATTTATTTATATATTTTTGCGTTTAAAACAAAAAAAATACGGGTAGATTAGATAGGTATTTATTTTTTTAATCTATTTCAGGATTTTTACCCCTCCCTCCCCCCTTCCCCACCCCCCTCCCCTTCGAACCCCCTCTTATTTGTTTATAGATTATTTTTTAAAGGTTAGGTTAGGTAAGGTTATATTATCGTACTTTTTTTTTTTATTTATATATTTTTATGTTAAAACAAAAAAACGAAATTAAGGTTAGATTAGCTTTTTTTTAATTTCGTTTATATAATGAACCCCCTCTTATTTGTTTATAGATTTTTTTAAAGGTTAGGTTAGGTAAGGTTATATTATCGTATTTTTTTTTTAATTTATATATTTTTATGTTAAAACAAAAAAACGAAATTAAGGTTAGATTAGCTTTTTTTTAATTTCGTTTATATAATGAACCCCCCTCTTATTTGTTTTAAGTTTTTTTTAAAGGTTGGGTTAGTTTTTTATTTATTTATATATTTTTGCGTTTAAAACAAAAAAAATACGGGTAGATTAGATTA
>CANOBA010000005.1:25000-32500 GCA_947563715.1 Lycia hirtaria | reverse complement strand
GAGTGGACGAGTTTACCGAACCGTCGTAAAACGAGGTCTGGCACACAAGTTCTCATAGATGGGATCGCTAGGCCGCCGTCCTTGGTAGAAGCATGAAAATAGGCCGTGGGCACGTCGCCTGGAAGCCTTAGCCATTTCCGCACAGCCGTCCGGATTTGGACATCGAGCGCGCGTAATCTGTCCGCAGAGACATTACCCAGCACAAGGCCGTGCAAAAATCTCGGAACCAGATGTTCGCGCAGTATCTCGAGCCGCTGTTGCGGCTTGAGTGGCGCTTTACCGATGTTAGTTAGCGCGTCTTTAATACAATGCTCTAGTGTCACAGCACCGGACGACTCAAAGTCAACTCCCAGGTAATGCCAACGTTCCACACAAGAGATTTGCTTCAACCATCTCTTCCCGATCTTAAAAGTTCGTTCAGAGAGGTAGTGCGCCTTCTTGCGCTTTCCGTCCGGCACCATCGAAAGAGCGGAGCACTTCGCATGGTTGAGACGAAGGCCCATCATCTGTCCGAATTTATCCACAGCATCGATCGACGACTGCATACCCACTCTCGAGCCTGCAAGCAGGACTAAGTCGTCGGCATAGGCCAGAGCCGAGATTCTCTCGGCTTCCAGCCTATAACCGACGTCTTTCGGCAGGTTCGCAAGTATCAGATCCATCGCCATATCAAGAGAGTCATAGTTACTCCCGCCGTTTACCCGCGCTTGCTTGAATTTCTTCACGTTGACATTCAGAGCACTGGGCAGAAATCACATTGCGTCAACACCCGCGAGGGCCATCGCAATGCTTTGTTTTAATTAGACAGTCGGATTCCCCTTGTCCGTGCCAGTTCTGAGCTGACCGTTGAACGACGGTCGTACAGAACCGCACCGATCACGCCGAAACGCAACCGATACGGCCTTACGGCTAGGAAGATCCGCGGAAGGCCGGAGCGCGGGTCCAGTTTCCGCCCCCTTGCGAGGGCATCTACCAGGCCCGGCACCGGCCGCATCCGCTTCCCTTCCAAACCCGACACGCCCCGGTCCTCAGAGCCAATCCTTATTCCGAAGTTACGGATCCAATTTGCCGACTTCCCTTACCTACATTATTCTATCGACTAGAGGCTCTTCACCTTGGAGACCTGCTGCGGATATGGGTACGAACCGGCGCGACATCTCCACGTACATCCCTCACCTGAATTTTCAAGGTCCGCAGAGAGTATCCGGACACCGCCGCAAATGCGGTGCTCTTCGCGTTCCGAACCATATCTCCCTTCTATAGGATTCCATGGAACTCGAACGCTCAGGCAGAAAAGAAAACTCTTCCCGGACCTCTCGGCGGCGTCTTCAGGCCACTTTGGGTTACCCCGTCGAACACTAGCTTAAAAAACTAGGGAACGATTATTGAAACGGTTCCGCTGCCGGGTTCCGGAATAGGAACCGGATTCCCTTTCGCTCAAAGGTTGTTATTTATCACATATTATATATAATAAAACACAACACATCGACATAAGATTTCTCCTTGAGCTTAGGATCGACTGACTCGCGAGCAACTACTGTTCACGCGAAACCCTTCTCCACGTCAGTCCTCCAGGGCCTCGCTGGAGTATTTGCTACTACCACCAAGATCTGCACCGACGGCGGCTCCAGGCGGGCTCACGCCCAGACCCTTCTGCGCACACCGCCGCGCTCGTCCTACTCGTTACGGCTTAATGATAACTGTGAACAGTCATCGCACATGCCGGTAACGGTAGTGTATAGGCAAGACGCTTCAGCGCCATCCATTTTCAGGGCTGGTTGCTTCGGCAGGTGAGTCGTTGCACACTCCTTAGCGGATTCCGACTTCCATGGCCACCGTCCTGCTGTCATGAGCGACCAACGCCTTTCATGGTGTCCCATGAGCGTCTTTTAGGCGCCTTAACACTACGTTTGGTTCATCCCACAGCGCCAGTTCTGCTTACCAAAATTGGCCCACTTGGCACCGTCATCAGATCTCCGGCTTCATCGTTCGAGTAAGCCGGAGTTCTCACCCATTTAAAGTTTGAGAATAGGTTGAGGTCGTTTCGGCCCCAATGCCTCTAATCATTCGCTTTACCGGATGAGACTGTTCCAATCGACGCCAGCTATCCTGAGGGAAACTTCGGACGGAACCAGCTACTAGATGGTTCGATTAGTCTTTCGCCCCTATACCCAGTTCCGACGATCGATTTGCACGTCAGAATCGCTACGGTCCTCCATCAGGGTTTCCCCTGACTTCGACCTGACCAGGCATAGTTCACCATCTTTCGGGTCCCAGCATCTGTGCTCAGAGCGCGCCTGCATTCGCAGATTGGAAACGAGACGCCTCGGGAGTGCGAGCGGCGGACCGAGATCCGCGCGCCATCCTCCCTGAGCGGTCGACGAGCGACCACCTTCACTTTCGTTGTGCCTTTCAGTTTACTATCTCAATGACTCGCACACATGCTAGACTCCTTGGTCCGTGTTTCAAGACGGGTCCTGCGAGTGCCCGAAACTGAATCATCGCAGACAGATACGCACACGGTCCGAGACAGCACGGCTGCAACGACAGGCGCGCCGCACCCGCGTCCGCACACGGGCAGGAAGCGGGATACGACGTTGCCTTGCGTCGGGCCGGACGCGCGCAAGCGCGTGAGCGTTTCGTCAGATCTACCGTCCGACGGCCGGTCGGTGCACCCGCCGGTCTGAACGCCGCGTGAACGGCGAATAGACTCCCGGGGGGCACTTAGACCGACATCGAACGGGTCGCGATGTATTACTAAGGGAGAAGTGCACGCCGTCCCCGGACGCGATCGACACGAGCAGTGCCCACGGCCGAGACCGAAGACATCTAACCTGCGCCGATGCGCCGAGGAATGACGATGAATCTCCCCGTTCGTTCATTCGAGTTTCGCAGGTTTACCCCTGGACGGTTTCACGTACTGTTGAACTCTCTCTTCAAAGTTCTTTTCAACTTTCCCTCACGGTACTTGTTCGCTATCGGTCTCGCGGTAATATTTAGCCTTAGATGGAGTTTACCACCCACTTAGGGCTGCACTCTCAAGCAACCCGACTCTGAGGAGAGTCCCTCTCGCCGCCGTCCTCCGTCACTACGGGCCTGGCACCCTCTACGGGAAAACGGCCCCGTTCAAGACGAACTTGGACAGGAGAAGACAACGACGAGAAAGCGGAACCTCCCGAACACCACATCTCCCGCCGCCGTGACAACGGCGGGATTCAGTGCTGGGCTATTTCCTGTTCGCTCGCCGCTACTAAGGAAATCCTGGTTAGTTTCTTTTCCTCCGCTTACTAATATGCTTAAATTCGGCGGGTAATCCTCCCTGATCTGAGGCCAACGTTATAAATCGAGGCAGACACGATATCCGTCGGCGCTACGACGTCGCGCAATCGCACGAAACGACTACGCGGCGCGGTCGCGCCCTTCGGACGTCGAGTCCGCCTACTGTCAGGGTTCGTCGAGCGAGCTCCGTGCACACGCAGCGGCACCACCTCACACGTCTCGTCACAAGTTCAAAGAGTGCGGGGCGGGCGCTACGAGTAACACACATAGAGCCGCTCTCCTCCCTTATTGATTTGTTCATTTTTAAACGGACCTCCGTCGTCTAGGACGACGTGGAACCGTCAAATGCGCAGCGATAATACACGCGCAGTGTGGTATTTGTTATTATGCAGCCGGCCCTCAGACAGGAGTGGTCCTGGATGTGTCTCCATGGACCGCAATGTGCGTTCGAAATGTCGATGTTCAAATGTGTCCTGCAGTTCACACTATGACGCGCAGTTAACTGCGTTCTTCATCGACCCGCGAGCCAAGTGATCCACCGTCCAGGGTAATCGTTTATGTATTTGTACGATACAATTTAAATAAAAAAATATAATTGTTATAATCTTAGAAGCGAGAGGGGAAACACGATCTCTAAAGAGATCGACGTCGTCCACCACCCACACTCTAAACCGTATTTGTGTTGTGTTAACGAACGCGTGCACATGTACGTTAAAGACTCAGATTACGGATTTCAAATCGTCAAAGTCCAATATAGATGTACGGCACACGACGCGATGACATGCGCGCGCGCGCGCGCGCGCGCGCGCACGCGAACACGCACTCCGTGCGCATAGAGAATACACACGGTGCGCGCCATTCGCGTGCACACACACACACGCACACACATACACGTCATCTTTTACAGAAGAAGAGGGATGATAACTATGAATATGTGAGTCACATATCGTACGAAGCACGATACGATCTACATCATATACGTTAATGATCCTTCCGCAGGTTCCCCTACGGAAACCTTGTTACGACTTTTACTTCCTCTAAATGATCAAGTTTGGTCAACTTCCCAGCGACGCCGACGGCCGTGAAGCCACCGCGTGTCAGTCCGAAGACCTCACTAAATCATTCAATCGGTAGTAGCGACGGGCGGTGTGTACAAAGGGCAGGGACGTAATCAACGCGAGCTTATGACTCGCGCTTACTAGGAATTCCTCGTTTATGGGGGATAATTGCAAACCCCAATCCCCAGCACGAAGGAGTTTCAACGGGTTGCCCGGGCCTCTAGGCCAGGGAGAACATGTTGATTCCTTCAGTGTAGCGCGCGTGCGGCCCAGGACATCTAAGGGCATCACAGACCTGTTATTGCTCAATCTCGTGCGGCTCGAAGCCGCCGGTCCCTCTAAGAAGAATTTTAATACGTCGCCAGTGAGTTGCGTGACGAATCACGCACACCGAAATGACGACGCCTATTTAGCAGGTTAGAGTCTCGTTCGTTACCGGAATTAACCAGACAAATCGCTCCACCAACTAAGAACGGCCATGCACCACCACCCACCGAATCAAGAAAGAGCTGTTAATCTGTCAATCCTTCCGGTGTCCGGGCCTGGTGAGATTTCCCGTGTTGAGTCAAATTAAGCCGCAGGCTCCACTCCTGGTGGTGCCCTTCCGTCAATTCCTTTAAGTTTCAGCTTTGCAACCATACTCCCCCCGGAGTCCAAAATCTTTGGTTTCCCGGAAGCCGCCCGCCGAGCCATTGTAGTAACGTCGGCGGATTGCTAGACGACATATTTACGGTTAGAACTAGGGCGGTATCTAATCGCCTTCGAACCTCTAACTTTCGTTCTTGATTGATGAAAACACCTTTGGCAAATGCTTTCGCTGATGTTCGTCTTGCGACGATCCAAGAATTTCACCTCTAACGTCGCAATACGAATGCCCCCAGTTATCCCTATTAATCATTACCTCGGAGTTCTGAAAACCAACAAAATAGAACCGAGATCATATTCTATTATTCCATGCACGAAATATTCAAGCAGCATTTTGAGCCCGCTTTGAGCACTCTAATTTGTTCAAAGTAAAATTGTCGGCCCATCTCGACACTCACTGAAGAGCACCGCGATAGGATTTTGATATTGAACCGGCGTGTTACCGCCGGCTCACCGACGATATGCTCCGCAAACGTGTCAGTATCACCGCGGATGCGGTGCACCGACAGCGCGGCGCACAAATGCAACTACGAGCTTTTTAACCGCAACAATTTTAGTATACGCTATTGGAGCTGGAATTACCGCGGCTGCTGGCACCAGACTTGCCCTCCAATTGTTCCTCGTTAAAATATTTAAAGTGTACTCATTCCGATTACGAGGCCTCGTAAGAGTCCCGTATCGTTATTTTTCGTCACTACCTCCCCGTGCCGGGAGTGGGTAATTTGCGCGCCTGCTGCCTTCCTTGGATGTGGTAGCCGTTTCTCAGGCTCCCTCTCCGGAATCGAACCCTGATTCCCCGTTACCCGTGACAACCATGGTAGTCGCAGAAACTACCATCGAAAGTTGATAAGGCAGACATTTGAAAGATGCGTCGCCGGTTCGAGACCGTGCGATCGGCAAAAGTTATCCAGATTCATCAAAATTAACGACTTCGGACGCGAGGCCCTCCGTCGATTGGTTTTGATCTAATAAAAGCACTCGTCCCATCACTGGTCAGAGTTCTAATTGCATGTATTAGCTCTAGAATTACCACAGTTATCCAAGTAACTGAGTAAGATCTAAGGAACCAAAACTGATATATTGAGCCATTCGCGGTATCGCCTTAATACGGCTTGCACTGAGACATGCATGGCTTAATCTTTGAGACAAGCATATAACTACTGGCAGGATCAACCAGGGAGCTCACGAGTCAAACAACGTAAGCGAGACGAAGAATCGCCGCAATAACTTTCCCACGGCCGGACCGTTCATATGAGTGAGAGGTCGTTCAAGCCGGGGTGTGTCTTTTTGGCCAATTCATGCGCGCACGCCACGATGTGATATAACATCGCGAGTGATCGACATTCAAATATGTCGCTGAAAGATCAATCAAGATCCAATCGTGAATGTTCATGTCCAAGACTCGGATACGACACTCGTATTATTATATAGCTGCATATCGTAAGTTACAGTAACGATTTCGCCCGGAGTTATTAGAGCCGTGGAGATGATTTATTCATCTCCTTACACCACACTTGAAGAGGATACAACTCAACTCTCCGCTACGGTGGATATTTATATTGGACTGTATCAATTACCGTGCGCTTGCCGCGCGGCATTTAGATGTGTACGCCCGATATACCATCTATCGTGAGATAGATACTATATCAACTCATATCGTTTCATATACACCTACTACACAGAACGTAGTGAGATTTAACTCAATGGTGTCGATAGTCACAGCGCTGAAAAAACTTTAACAAGGCCCATCTCCTCTTGCCCCCCAGTCGCCGACGGCACTATTATTTTTCAAGTTTTTATTGTTTACAATATTTATGTTTTTATTATAACTATTGTAAAAAAAAAAAAATGAAAGTTAAGAGTGACGCATACGTGCGAGACATATTTTTTTTTTTTTTTTTTTTTTTTTTTATAATAATAATAATAACAATTTGTCTTTAAACATTTCTAAACTTCAACTCACTTTTTACTGTAAGTTTAGTGTAAATTGAGGAGAGATGGGAGGATAGGAGGAAATGTGCCCTCCCACTCACTCCGAACACTCTCGGTCCTCTTACTACGCCGCGGCGCAGAGCGTTATACGAAGTTTTGATATCAAAAAATTTCCTAAAATTTTACGAATCACAGACTAAACTAAAAAAAAATAAAAAAAAAAAAAAAAAAAAATAATTTTGCATATCAAATTTACAGAATTTCGCAATAAAATACAATTAGATTCCTGGTTCTAACAACCGCCCCCCCCCCCTCCCCTCCCTCCCCTCTCTTTTTTTTATATATAAATAAATAAAAGTTAGGTTAGTTTTTTTAAATATGTATATTTTAGCATTTACAAACGAAATTAAGGTTAGATTAGCTTTTTTTAAATTTCGTTTATATAATGAACCCCCCTCTTATTTGTTTTAAGTTGTTTTTAAAGGTTGGGTTAGTTTTTTTATTTATTTATATATTTTTGCGTTTAAAACAAAAAAAATACGGGTAGATTAGATAGGTATTTATTTTTTTAATCTATTTCAGGATT
>CANOBA010000005.1:7500-20000 GCA_947563715.1 Lycia hirtaria | reverse complement strand
TAGCGGAGCTAAGGACTCTGGCTATTTTGTTATGTCGTAAGATACGGCCGCCGTGCGTTCGTACGCACTGCTGAATGACATGAGTCGTCGTCTCCCTGAACATGCAACCGGCACGACAGTTCAATTCCGACTCAGGACCATTTCTACGCCCCCTCGAGTTGCGTACTCGCGAGGGGAGCGCATTAATGTGCGTATGTACAAACTGCACGAAATCGCGGCCCGTATAATGCAAATCTCTGTCTCGCATCCACTTCGTAGACGCTGAGCACTTGGAGGATTCGCGCAACTCAAATCCATCCACCGAGCTATGCAAGCTCTCACGCCAGAACAAAGCAACCGATCTTAGTCCGGTCTGAGGGTCTTCGCGCGAAAGTTTGGCGAACTGACCCTCGGCCCATTTCAACTTCTTCCGAATCCTTGCGGACTTGGCGGCAGCCCGTGCAGCAGACCATCCAGAGTGGACGAGTTTACCGAACCGTCGTAAAACGAGGTCTGGCACACAAGTTCTCATAGATGGGATCGCTAGGCCGCCGTCCTTGGTAGAAGCATGAAAATAGGCCGTGGGCACGTCGCCTGGAAGCCTTAGCCATTTCCGCACAGCCGTCCGGATTTGGACATCGAGCGCGCGTAATCTGTCCGCAGAGACATTACCCAGCACAAGGCCGTGCAAAAATCTCGGAACCAGATGTTCGCGCAGTATCTCGAGCCGCTGTTGCGGCTTGAGTGGCGCTTTACCGATGTTAGTTAGCGCGTCTTTAATACAATGCTCTAGTGTCACAGCACCGGACGACTCAAAGTCAACTCCCAGGTAATGCCAACGTTCCACACAAGAGATTTGCTTCAACCATCTCTTCCCGATCTTAAAAGTTCGTTCAGAGAGGTAGTGCGCCTTCTTGCGCTTTCCGTCCGGCACCATCGAAAGAGCGGAGCACTTCGCATGGTTGAGACGAAGGCCCATCATCTGTCCGAATTTATCCACAGCATCGATCGACGACTGCATACCCACTCTCGAGCCTGCAAGCAGGACTAAGTCGTCGGCATAGGCCAGAGCCGAGATTCTCTCGGCTTCCAGCCTATAACCGACGTCTTTCGGCAGGTTCGCAAGTATCAGATCCATCGCCATATTGAACAAAATGGACGACAGCGGGTCCCCCTGTCGGACCCCTCGACCAACCGCTACAGGATCGCTCGTTACTCCACTTACGGCTAGGGTGGTGGTCGCCGTGTCGTACAAACGAGCGATGTAGTCGCAGAAGCGCCCAGGCAGGCCCCTCTTCCTCAGCAACTCGACAAGTGCCGCATGCGACACCGTATCGAACGCTTTGGAGAAGTCTAGCACCGCCACATGGCACTCCCGCAACGACTTCCTGCAGTCCCCCAACACCGAGTCCAGCACCGCGGAATTCTCCAGGGTGCCGTCAGCGCAGATAAATCCACGCTGTCGGATGTCAGGCGGGCAACATGCCAACAATCTTTTTGCCAGGACCGAGTGAAAATGCCGCAGCGGTACCGACGCGATCGAAATCGGCCGATAATCACCCGCATTCTCAGGGACGTCCTTTTTTGGCACAAAGATCGTCCGGCAACGTCGCAGTTGTTCGGGAATCTCGCCCTTCTCAAGCCAGCTAGTGAAGAGAGCAGCTTGGGTAGCTATCGGGACTGTTGCCCAGTCGCAGGGCCGAATCCCATCCGGCCCCGCGGCAGAGTGTAAATCAACGCGGGACGCCTTCACCTCGTCTTCGGCTATCGGCGTCCAGAGCTGCGAGTAATCGCGGTCACCCCCGTACTGACTATCCTGCGCAAGCGCTTTCAGGGCTTCCGGGGAGGGTCCAGGGGCTCCAGACACAGCCTCCAGTATCGGTCTCCAATGGAGTTCCAATTCTTGAAGACTGTGTCTGACTCCCCTGTGTTGACCATCGATCACTTCGTTCGCTACGCGACTCTTACTCTTTCGGTACAAATCCTGCACCCTCGCATACTCTCTTCTCCGTCTTTTCCGGGAGTTATCTTTGGCGTACTTAGCCTTGTCATTTTTGCGCTTACCCCGTCCTGCGTAATGTAGTACCCTTCCCTTTCGCTCGAGGGCGTCTTTCAACAACCCTTCCACTACTTGGTCAAGTGCACTACACTCCACTGGAGATGGGGCCGCCACCTCGGTTTCGACAGGCGCAGTCGGAGATGCAGTACGCTGCGCTTCATCAGCATGGACGTCTGCACTGGAGGGAACATCTGAGGCGCTCATGGGCGCAACTGGATCAGGAGACAAGTCTAAGACGAACTGAGCCACCTTAGACTTATAGGCCTCCTTCTTCCGAGCGCCCTTGATCGCCTCAAGCGTTCTCCCCAGCGCGACGACCGTGGGGTCAGCCATTAGTGCCACATTGGTCATTCCCTTGCCTTCGGATCGCCCAATACGACACTCAGCCATCCACCTGGCCTCAGCACGTGCTAATACACATATCTCTTCCTCGCGCCACCGCCTCTTCACCTGAGGCGGCGCAGCCTCTTTGTTGGTTTGGGCTTTGTGTGCTGCACGTCTGTGCACGCCCAGTCCGATCTTTGTGTTAAAGGGTCTTTGACATTCACTACACTCAAACAGAGTCGACCCACTTACGACATCAGTTTGCGTTCTACTCGCTTCGGAGTCCGAAGGAGACATTAGAGTCGCTACCTCCGACTCCTGTGGGAGGTCGGAGGCAAGACTATCAGTGTTTACTTCTTGTCTTGTGGTAGCAACTTAACGACCGGGTGATGGGCTGCTAACCCGGTTCACCCAGTTTCGCCCTGCACAACTCGCGGAGGGTCCACCCGAAGGGTGTGAGGACTTTAGCATGCGAACACGCGTTTTGGACCTGTTCATGAGCCGCCCCATGAACCTCATCTAGATCACTGGTAAAAGTTTGTGCGAGCCCGAAGGCGATCTAGAGACTAATCAGGACTCGCGCTCGCAGCCATCTCTCTACCAAAGAGTCGGCTGCAAGCGCGAGGATAATGCACGTTTTCGGTCTCCTGGTTTAAGGACAATAGCTCCTAGGAGACACTCATCGAGTTCTAGAGCTACGTCCCCCCTCTCTTGTTGGTGATAACAGCGGTGCCACGAGAAGGCCGAGAGTAGGGGTTGTGGTTGATCAACTGTACTTAGATGGACTACAGTTGGGTGGGCACCATTTAGTGGGTTGGTTGACAAGACAAGGACATCCGCGCTTGCGGTGGATCACAGTACCTCAGCGAGACAACACTCGAACATATCTCCGACTGCGGAGGTACGAGTGTTGTCCAACTCGGGCGCGATCTGATCTTAACTTGTCTTCTTGTACGTCAACCAACCCAGCGGTGAAACTACCGATCGTTAGACCCTGAGGTGCCGCTTGGTAGCCAGCTCCTCAGTTAAGTAGTTTCACCGCCACGAGTAACTATGACTCCCCTAAGGAGAAGCAATTTCTCGCTTCTCATAGCCCTTAAGAGAGTCATAGTTACTCCCGCCGTTTACCCGCGCTTGCTTGAATTTCTTCACGTTGACATTCAGAGCACTGGGCAGAAATCACATTGCGTCAACACCCGCGAGGGCCATCGCAATGCTTTGTTTTAATTAGACAGTCGGATTCCCCTTGTCCGTGCCAGTTCTGAGCTGACCGTTGAACGACGGTCGTACAGAACCGCACCGATCACGCCGAAACGCAACCGATACGGCCTTACGGCTAGGAAGATCCGCGGAAGGCCGGAGCGCGGGTCCAGTTTCCGCCCCCTTGCGAGGGCATCTACCAGGCCCGGCACCGGCCGCATCCGCTTCCCTTCCAAACCCGACACGCCCCGGTCCTCAGAGCCAATCCTTATTCCGAAGTTACGGATCCAATTTGCCGACTTCCCTTACCTACATTATTCTATCGACTAGAGGCTCTTCACCTTGGAGACCTGCTGCGGATATGGGTACGAACCGGCGCGACATCTCCACGTACATCCCTCACCTGAATTTTCAAGGTCCGCAGAGAGTATCCGGACACCGCCGCAAATGCGGTGCTCTTCGCGTTCCGAACCATATCTCCCTTCTATAGGATTCCATGGAACTCGAACGCTCAGGCAGAAAAGAAAACTCTTCCCGGACCTCTCGGCGGCGTCTTCAGGCCACTTTGGGTTACCCCGTCGAACACTAGCTTAAAAAACTAGGGAACGATTATTGAAACGGTTCCGCTGCCGGGTTCCGGAATAGGAACCGGATTCCCTTTCGCTCAAAGGTTGTTATTTATCACATATTATATATAATAAAACACAACACATCGACATAAGATTTCTCCTTGAGCTTAGGATCGACTGACTCGCGAGCAACTACTGTTCACGCGAAACCCTTCTCCACGTCAGTCCTCCAGGGCCTCGCTGGAGTATTTGCTACTACCACCAAGATCTGCACCGACGGCGGCTCCAGGCGGGCTCACGCCCAGACCCTTCTGCGCACACCGCCGCGCTCGTCCTACTCGTTACGGCTTAATGATAACTGTGAACAGTCATCGCACATGCCGGTAACGGTAGTGTATAGGCAAGACGCTTCAGCGCCATCCATTTTCAGGGCTGGTTGCTTCGGCAGGTGAGTCGTTGCACACTCCTTAGCGGATTCCGACTTCCATGGCCACCGTCCTGCTGTCATGAGCGACCAACGCCTTTCATGGTGTCCCATGAGCGTCTTTTAGGCGCCTTAACACTACGTTTGGTTCATCCCACAGCGCCAGTTCTGCTTACCAAAATTGGCCCACTTGGCACCGTCATCAGATCTCCGGCTTCATCGTTCGAGTAAGCCGGAGTTCTCACCCATTTAAAGTTTGAGAATAGGTTGAGGTCGTTTCGGCCCCAATGCCTCTAATCATTCGCTTTACCGGATGAGACTGTTCCAATCGACGCCAGCTATCCTGAGGGAAACTTCGGACGGAACCAGCTACTAGATGGTTCGATTAGTCTTTCGCCCCTATACCCAGTTCCGACGATCGATTTGCACGTCAGAATCGCTACGGTCCTCCATCAGGGTTTCCCCTGACTTCGACCTGACCAGGCATAGTTCACCATCTTTCGGGTCCCAGCATCTGTGCTCAGAGCGCGCCTGCATTCGCAGATTGGAAACGAGACGCCTCGGGAGTGCGAGCGGCGGACCGAGATCCGCGCGCCATCCTCCCTGAGCGGTCGACGAGCGACCACCTTCACTTTCGTTGTGCCTTTCAGTTTACTATCTCAATGACTCGCACACATGCTAGACTCCTTGGTCCGTGTTTCAAGACGGGTCCTGCGAGTGCCCGAAACTGAATCATCGCAGACAGATACGCACACGGTCCGAGACAGCACGGCTGCAACGACAGGCGCGCCGCACCCGCGTCCGCACACGGGCAGGAAGCGGGATACGACGTTGCCTTGCGTCGGGCCGGACGCGCGCAAGCGCGTGAGCGTTTCGTCAGATCTACCGTCCGACGGCCGGTCGGTGCACCCGCCGGTCTGAACGCCGCGTGAACGGCGAATAGACTCCCGGGGGGCACTTAGACCGACATCGAACGGGTCGCGATGTATTACTAAGGGAGAAGTGCACGCCGTCCCCGGACGCGATCGACACGAGCAGTGCCCACGGCCGAGACCGAAGACATCTAACCTGCGCCGATGCGCCGAGGAATGACGATGAATCTCCCCGTTCGTTCATTCGAGTTTCGCAGGTTTACCCCTGGACGGTTTCACGTACTGTTGAACTCTCTCTTCAAAGTTCTTTTCAACTTTCCCTCACGGTACTTGTTCGCTATCGGTCTCGCGGTAATATTTAGCCTTAGATGGAGTTTACCACCCACTTAGGGCTGCACTCTCAAGCAACCCGACTCTGAGGAGAGTCCCTCTCGCCGCCGTCCTCCGTCACTACGGGCCTGGCACCCTCTACGGGAAAACGGCCCCGTTCAAGACGAACTTGGACAGGAGAAGACAACGACGAGAAAGCGGAACCTCCCGAACACCACATCTCCCGCCGCCGTGACAACGGCGGGATTCAGTGCTGGGCTATTTCCTGTTCGCTCGCCGCTACTAAGGAAATCCTGGTTAGTTTCTTTTCCTCCGCTTACTAATATGCTTAAATTCGGCGGGTAATCCTCCCTGATCTGAGGCCAACGTTATAAATCGAGGCAGACACGATATCCGTCGGCGCTACGACGTCGCGCAATCGCACGAAACGACTACGCGGCGCGGTCGCGCCCTTCGGACGTCGAGTCCGCCTACTGTCAGGGTTCGTCGAGCGAGCTCCGTGCACACGCAGCGGCACCACCTCACACGTCTCGTCACAAGTTCAAAGAGTGCGGGGCGGGCGCTACGAGTAACACACATAGAGCCGCTCTCCTCCCTTATTGATTTGTTCATTTTTAAACGGACCTCCGTCGTCTAGGACGACGTGGAACCGTCAAATGCGCAGCGATAATACACGCGCAGTGTGGTATTTGTTATTATGCAGCCGGCCCTCAGACAGGAGTGGTCCTGGATGTGTCTCCATGGACCGCAATGTGCGTTCGAAATGTCGATGTTCAAATGTGTCCTGCAGTTCACACTATGACGCGCAGTTAACTGCGTTCTTCATCGACCCGCGAGCCAAGTGATCCACCGTCCAGGGTAATCGTTTATGTATTTGTACGATACAATTTAAATAAAAAAATATAATTGTTATAATCTTAGAAGCGAGAGGGGAAACACGATCTCTAAAGAGATCGACGTCGTCCACCACCCACACTCTAAACCGTATTTGTGTTGTGTTAACGAACGCGTGCACATGTACGTTAAAGACTCAGATTACGGATTTCAAATCGTCAAAGTCCAATATAGATGTACGGCACACGACGCGATGACATGCGCGCGCGCGCGCGCGCGCGCGCGCACGCGAACACGCACTCCGTGCGCATAGAGAATACACACGGTGCGCGCCATTCGCGTGCACACACACACACGCACACACATACACGTCATCTTTTACAGAAGAAGAGGGATGATAACTATGAATATGTGAGTCACATATCGTACGAAGCACGATACGATCTACATCATATACGTTAATGATCCTTCCGCAGGTTCCCCTACGGAAACCTTGTTACGACTTTTACTTCCTCTAAATGATCAAGTTTGGTCAACTTCCCAGCGACGCCGACGGCCGTGAAGCCACCGCGTGTCAGTCCGAAGACCTCACTAAATCATTCAATCGGTAGTAGCGACGGGCGGTGTGTACAAAGGGCAGGGACGTAATCAACGCGAGCTTATGACTCGCGCTTACTAGGAATTCCTCGTTTATGGGGGATAATTGCAAACCCCAATCCCCAGCACGAAGGAGTTTCAACGGGTTGCCCGGGCCTCTAGGCCAGGGAGAACATGTTGATTCCTTCAGTGTAGCGCGCGTGCGGCCCAGGACATCTAAGGGCATCACAGACCTGTTATTGCTCAATCTCGTGCGGCTCGAAGCCGCCGGTCCCTCTAAGAAGAATTTTAATACGTCGCCAGTGAGTTGCGTGACGAATCACGCACACCGAAATGACGACGCCTATTTAGCAGGTTAGAGTCTCGTTCGTTACCGGAATTAACCAGACAAATCGCTCCACCAACTAAGAACGGCCATGCACCACCACCCACCGAATCAAGAAAGAGCTGTTAATCTGTCAATCCTTCCGGTGTCCGGGCCTGGTGAGATTTCCCGTGTTGAGTCAAATTAAGCCGCAGGCTCCACTCCTGGTGGTGCCCTTCCGTCAATTCCTTTAAGTTTCAGCTTTGCAACCATACTCCCCCCGGAGTCCAAAATCTTTGGTTTCCCGGAAGCCGCCCGCCGAGCCATTGTAGTAACGTCGGCGGATTGCTAGACGACATATTTACGGTTAGAACTAGGGCGGTATCTAATCGCCTTCGAACCTCTAACTTTCGTTCTTGATTGATGAAAACACCTTTGGCAAATGCTTTCGCTGATGTTCGTCTTGCGACGATCCAAGAATTTCACCTCTAACGTCGCAATACGAATGCCCCCAGTTATCCCTATTAATCATTACCTCGGAGTTCTGAAAACCAACAAAATAGAACCGAGATCATATTCTATTATTCCATGCACGAAATATTCAAGCAGCATTTTGAGCCCGCTTTGAGCACTCTAATTTGTTCAAAGTAAAATTGTCGGCCCATCTCGACACTCACTGAAGAGCACCGCGATAGGATTTTGATATTGAACCGGCGTGTTACCGCCGGCTCACCGACGATATGCTCCGCAAACGTGTCAGTATCACCGCGGATGCGGTGCACCGACAGCGCGGCGCACAAATGCAACTACGAGCTTTTTAACCGCAACAATTTTAGTATACGCTATTGGAGCTGGAATTACCGCGGCTGCTGGCACCAGACTTGCCCTCCAATTGTTCCTCGTTAAAATATTTAAAGTGTACTCATTCCGATTACGAGGCCTCGTAAGAGTCCCGTATCGTTATTTTTCGTCACTACCTCCCCGTGCCGGGAGTGGGTAATTTGCGCGCCTGCTGCCTTCCTTGGATGTGGTAGCCGTTTCTCAGGCTCCCTCTCCGGAATCGAACCCTGATTCCCCGTTACCCGTGACAACCATGGTAGTCGCAGAAACTACCATCGAAAGTTGATAAGGCAGACATTTGAAAGATGCGTCGCCGGTTCGAGACCGTGCGATCGGCAAAAGTTATCCAGATTCATCAAAATTAACGACTTCGGACGCGAGGCCCTCCGTCGATTGGTTTTGATCTAATAAAAGCACTCGTCCCATCACTGGTCAGAGTTCTAATTGCATGTATTAGCTCTAGAATTACCACAGTTATCCAAGTAACTGAGTAAGATCTAAGGAACCAAAACTGATATATTGAGCCATTCGCGGTATCGCCTTAATACGGCTTGCACTGAGACATGCATGGCTTAATCTTTGAGACAAGCATATAACTACTGGCAGGATCAACCAGGGAGCTCACGAGTCAAACAACGTAAGCGAGACGAAGAATCGCCGCAATAACTTTCCCACGGCCGGACCGTTCATATGAGTGAGAGGTCGTTCAAGCCGGGGTGTGTCTTTTTGGCCAATTCATGCGCGCACGCCACGATGTGATATAACATCGCGAGTGATCGACATTCAAATATGTCGCTGAAAGATCAATCAAGATCCAATCGTGAATGTTCATGTCCAAGACTCGGATACGACACTCGTATTATTATATAGCTGCATATCGTAAGTTACAGTAACGATTTCGCCCGGAGTTATTAGAGCCGTGGAGATGATTTATTCATCTCCTTACACCACACTTGAAGAGGATACAACTCAACTCTCCGCTACGGTGGATATTTATATTGGACTGTATCAATTACCGTGCGCTTGCCGCGCGGCATTTAGATGTGTACGCCCGATATACCATCTATCGTGAGATAGATACTATATCAACTCATATCGTTTCATATACACCTACTACACAGAACGTAGTGAGATTTAACTCAATGGTGTCGATAGTCACAGCGCTGAAAAAACTTTAACAAGGCCCATCTCCTCTTGCCCCCCAGTCGCCGACGGCACTATTATTTTTCAAGTTTTTATTGTTTACAATATTTATGTTTTTATTATAACTATTGTAAAAAAAAAAAAATGAAAGTTAAGAGTGACGCATACGTGCGAGACATATTTTTTTTTTTTTTTTTTTTTTTTTTTATAATAATAATAATAACAATTTGTCTTTAAACATTTCTAAACTTCAACTCACTTTTTACTGTAAGTTTAGTGTAAATTGAGGAGAGATGGGAGGATAGGAGGAAATGTGCCCTCCCACTCACTCCGAACACTCTCGGTCCTCTTACTACGCCGCGGCGCAGAGCGTTATACGAAGTTTTGATATCAAAAAATTTCCTAAAATTTTACGAATCACAGACTAAACTAAAAAAAAATAAAAAAAAAAAAAAAAAAAAATAATTTTGCATATCAAATTTACAGAATTTCGCAATAAAATACAATTAGATTCCTGGTTCTAACAACCGCCCCCCCCCCCTCCCCTCCCTCCCCTCTCTTTTTTTTATATATAAATAAATAAAAGTTAGGTTAGTTTTTTTAAATATGTATATTTTAGCATTTACAAACGAAATTAAGGTTAGATTAGCTTTTTTTAAATTTCGTTTATATAATGAACCCCCCTCTTATTTGTTTTAAGTTGTTTTTAAAGGTTGGGTTAGTTTTTTTATTTATTTATATATTTTTGCGTTTAAAACAAAAAAAATACGGGTAGATTAGATAGGTATTTATTTTTTTAATCTATTTCAGGATTTTTACCCCTCCCTCCCCCCTTCCCCACCCCCCTCCCCTTCGAACCCCCTCTTATTTGTTTATAGATTATTTTTTAAAGGTTAGGTTAGGTAAGGTTATATTATCGTACTTTTTTTTTTTATTTATATATTTTTATGTTAAAACAAAAAAACGAAATTAAGGTTAGATTAGCTTTTTTTTAATTTCGTTTATATAATGAACCCCCTCTTATTTGTTTATAGATTTTTTTAAAGGTTAGGTTAGGTAAGGTTATATTATCGTATTTTTTTTTTAATTTATATATTTTTATGTTAAAACAAAAAAACGAAATTAAGGTTAGATTAGCTTTTTTTTAATTTCGTTTATATAATGAACCCCCCTCTTATTTGTTTTAAGTTTTTTTTAAAGGTTGGGTTAGTTTTTTATTTATTTATATATTTTTGCGTTTAAAACAAAAAAAATACGGGTAGATTAGATTAGTATTTATTTTTTGAATCTATTTCAGGTTTTTTACCCCCCCCCCTTGCCCTCCCCCCTCCCCTTCGAACCCCCTCTTATTTGTTTATAGTTTTTTTTAAAGGTTAGGTAAGGTAAGGTTATATTTTCGTATATATTTTTTTTTTATATATTTTTACAAACCCTCTCTTATATAATAAAGTTTAAAAATATTATAAATTTGTACTGTTTATATTATTATTTTTAGGTTAGGTTAGTATTTTTTTAATTTATATATTTTTTGGGCTTACTACAAAAAAAGTTAGATAATTTTTTTAGTATGTATTTCAGGGTTTTTACCCCCCTCCTTTCACCCCCCCCCTCCCCTCCCCCCTCTTATTTGTTTATAGATTTTTTTTAAAGGTTAGGTTAGGTAAGGTTATATTATCGTATATTTTTTTTTTATATATATATTTATGTTAAAACAAAAAAAACGGTTAGATTAGATAAGTGTTTATTTTTTTAATCTAGATTAGTAATTTTTTTATGTATTTCAGGTTTTAAACACCTCCCCCTTAACCCCCTTCCTCCCCCCTCCCACCTACAAACCCTCTCTTATATAATAAAGTTTAAAAATATTATAAATTTGTACTGTTTAAATTTTTTTTTTAGGTTAGGTTAGTATTTTTTTTAATTTATATATTTTTTGGGTTTACTACAAAAAAAGTTAGGTTATTTTTTTAGTATGTATTTCAGGGTTTTTACCCCCCACCCACCTTTCACACCCCCTCTCCCCTCCCCCCACTTATTTGTTTATAGTTTTTTTTTATGTTAGGTTAGGTTAGGTTATTTTTATTTTTTTTCCTTTCCTGTCCGGGTGCATAGACCCGGCCCGCGAGCTAATTTTTTTTTATCTAGATAGGTTTTTTTTATCTAGATATTTTTTGCGTTTAGAACAACTTTTTTGTTAGTTAAGTTTTTTAAATATATTCAAGGGTTTTTAACCCCCATCCCCCCCCCCCCCCCCTCCGAACCCCCTCCAAACCCCCCACTTATTTGTTTATAGTTTTTTTTTTTTAAGTTAGGTTAGGTTAGGTTAGTTTTTAAATTTATATAATTTTCACGCACACACACACACACACACACACACACACACACACACACACACATACACATGCACATACATAAACAATACACATACACACACGCACACACACACACACACACACATATATACATACACATACATAAATACACATACCCAAATACACATACACACAATACACATACTCGTACACACACACACACAAACACATGCAAATACATATATATACACACACATACGCATACGAGATGCGTGATACAGCCCGCAAAAATCGTAAAAAATTTATCCATCTCCGTGCAACTGTTTAAATTTGTTATATGTAAAAAAAATACGTTAACTGTAATCTATATAATGGACCATGTTAATATCTTTTTTTTTTAACTAGTTTTAACCCTATGCGACTAAAAGTTTCCGAGATATAGCGATTAATACGTAAAAATTTCAAGACGCTGTAGTTCAGAGGTCATTGACCTTATCGCAAAGTTGTCTTCGCGAACGACACTCGAGATGCGCTCTTCTATCCGATCCCCATGTTGGATACGAATTTTCCCGATCGGTGTGTCTCGACGCGTTCTTGACTTTTTCCTCCTGCACGATAGCGAGCGCACGACGATCGGAGACGGTCGGGGACCGGCCGGTGCGTACGTGTCGCGATTTTCGCGAACCTCCCGCGGCCGGTTCTCGAGATATCGC
>CANOBA010000005.1:0-2500 GCA_947563715.1 Lycia hirtaria | reverse complement strand
TATTTGTTATTATGCAGCCGGCCCTCAGACAGGAGTGGTCCTGGATGTGTCTCCATGGACCGCAATGTGCGTTCGAAATGTCGATGTTCAAATGTGTCCTGCAGTTCACACTATGACGCGCAGTTAACTGCGTTCTTCATCGACCCGCGAGCCAAGTGATCCACCGTCCAGGGTAATCGTTTATGTATTTGTACGATACAATTTAAATAAAAAAATATAATTGTTATAATCTTAGAAGCGAGAGGGGAAACACGATCTCTAAAGAGATCGACGTCGTCCACCACCCACACTCTAAACCGTATTTGTGTTGTGTTAACGAACGCGTGCACATGTACGTTAAAGACTCAGATTACGGATTTCAAATCGTCAAAGTCCAATATAGATGTACGGCACACGACGCGATGACATGCGCGCGCGCGCGCGCGCGCGCGCGCACGCGAACACGCACTCCGTGCGCATAGAGAATACACACGGTGCGCGCCATTCGCGTGCACACACACACACGCACACACATACACGTCATCTTTTACAGAAGAAGAGGGATGATAACTATGAATATGTGAGTCACATATCGTACGAAGCACGATACGATCTACATCATATACGTTAATGATCCTTCCGCAGGTTCCCCTACGGAAACCTTGTTACGACTTTTACTTCCTCTAAATGATCAAGTTTGGTCAACTTCCCAGCGACGCCGACGGCCGTGAAGCCACCGCGTGTCAGTCCGAAGACCTCACTAAATCATTCAATCGGTAGTAGCGACGGGCGGTGTGTACAAAGGGCAGGGACGTAATCAACGCGAGCTTATGACTCGCGCTTACTAGGAATTCCTCGTTTATGGGGGATAATTGCAAACCCCAATCCCCAGCACGAAGGAGTTTCAACGGGTTGCCCGGGCCTCTAGGCCAGGGAGAACATGTTGATTCCTTCAGTGTAGCGCGCGTGCGGCCCAGGACATCTAAGGGCATCACAGACCTGTTATTGCTCAATCTCGTGCGGCTCGAAGCCGCCGGTCCCTCTAAGAAGAATTTTAATACGTCGCCAGTGAGTTGCGTGACGAATCACGCACACCGAAATGACGACGCCTATTTAGCAGGTTAGAGTCTCGTTCGTTACCGGAATTAACCAGACAAATCGCTCCACCAACTAAGAACGGCCATGCACCACCACCCACCGAATCAAGAAAGAGCTGTTAATCTGTCAATCCTTCCGGTGTCCGGGCCTGGTGAGATTTCCCGTGTTGAGTCAAATTAAGCCGCAGGCTCCACTCCTGGTGGTGCCCTTCCGTCAATTCCTTTAAGTTTCAGCTTTGCAACCATACTCCCCCCGGAGTCCAAAATCTTTGGTTTCCCGGAAGCCGCCCGCCGAGCCATTGTAGTAACGTCGGCGGATTGCTAGACGACATATTTACGGTTAGAACTAGGGCGGTATCTAATCGCCTTCGAACCTCTAACTTTCGTTCTTGATTGATGAAAACACCTTTGGCAAATGCTTTCGCTGATGTTCGTCTTGCGACGATCCAAGAATTTCACCTCTAACGTCGCAATACGAATGCCCCCAGTTATCCCTATTAATCATTACCTCGGAGTTCTGAAAACCAACAAAATAGAACCGAGATCATATTCTATTATTCCATGCACGAAATATTCAAGCAGCATTTTGAGCCCGCTTTGAGCACTCTAATTTGTTCAAAGTAAAATTGTCGGCCCATCTCGACACTCACTGAAGAGCACCGCGATAGGATTTTGATATTGAACCGGCGTGTTACCGCCGGCTCACCGACGATATGCTCCGCAAACGTGTCAGTATCACCGCGGATGCGGTGCACCGACAGCGCGGCGCACAAATGCAACTACGAGCTTTTTAACCGCAACAATTTTAGTATACGCTATTGGAGCTGGAATTACCGCGGCTGCTGGCACCAGACTTGCCCTCCAATTGTTCCTCGTTAAAATATTTAAAGTGTACTCATTCCGATTACGAGGCCTCGTAAGAGTCCCGTATCGTTATTTTTCGTCACTACCTCCCCGTGCCGGGAGTGGGTAATTTGCGCGCCTGCTGCCTTCCTTGGATGTGGTAGCCGTTTCTCAGGCTCCCTCTCCGGAATCGAACCCTGATTCCCCGTTACCCGTGACAACCATGGTAGTCGCAGAAACTACCATCGAAAGTTGATAAGGCAGACATTTGAAAGATGCGTCGCCGGTTCGAGACCGTGCGATCGGCAAAAGTTATCCAGATTCATCAAAATTAACGACTTCGGACGCGAGGCCCTCCGTCGATTGGTTTTGATCTAATAAAAGCACTCGTCCCATCACTGGTCAGAGTTCTAATTGCATGTATTAGCTCTAGAATTACCACAGTTATCCAAGTAACTGAGTAAGATCTAAGGAACCAAAACTGATATATTGAGCCATTCGCGGTATCGCCTTAATACGGCTTGCACTGAGACATGCATGGCTTAATCTTTGAGACAAGCATATAACTACTGGCAGGATCA
>CANOBA010000004.1:42500-58297 GCA_947563715.1 Lycia hirtaria | reverse complement strand
ACCTAACCTAACCTAACCTAACCTAACCTAACCTAACCTAACCTAACCTAACCTAACCTAACCTAACCTAACCTAACCTAACCTAACCTAACCTAACCTAACCTAACCTAACCTAACCTAACCTAACCTAACCTAACCTAACCTAACCTAACCTAACCTAACCTAACCTAACCTAACCTAACCTAACCTAACCTAACCTAACCTAACCTAACCTAACCTAACCTAACCTAACCTAACCTAACCTAACCTAACCTAACCTAACCTAACCTAACCTAACCTAACCTAACCTAACCTAACCTAACCTAACCTAACCTAACCTAACCTAACCTAACCTAACCTAACCTAACCTAACCTAACCTAACCTAACCTAACCTAACCTAACCTAACCTAACCTAACCTAACCTAACCTAACCTAACCTAACCTAACCTAACCTAACCTAACCTAACCTAACCTAACCTAACCTAACCTAACCTAACCTAACCTAACCTAACCTAACCTAACCTAACCTAACCTAACCTAACCTAACCTAACCTAACCTAACCTAACCTAACCTAACCTAACCTAACCTAACCTAACCTAACCTAACCTAACCTAACCTAACCTAACCTAACCTAACCTAACCTAACCTAACCTAACCTAACCTAACCTATACCTAACCTAACCTAACCTAACCTAACCTAACCTAACCTAACCTAACCTAACCTAACCTAACCTAACCTAACCTAACCTAACCTAACCTAACCTAACCTAACCTAACCTAACCTAACCTAACCTAACCTAACCTAACCTAACCTAACCTAACCTAACCTAACCTAACCTAACCTAACCTAACCTAACCTAACCTAACCTAACCTAACCTAACCTAACCTAACCTAACCTAACCTAACCTAACCTAACCTAACCTAACCTAACCTAACCTAACCTAACCTAACCTAACCTAACCTAACCTAACCTAACCTAACCTAACCTAACCTAACCTAACCTAACCTAACCTAACCTAACCTAACCTAACCTAACCTAACCTAACCTAACCTAACCTAACCTAACCTAACCTAACCTAACCTAACCTAACCTAACCTAACCTAACCTAACCTAACCTAACCTAACCTAACCTAACCTAACCTAACCTAACCTAACCTAACCTAACCTAACCTAACCTAACCTAACCTAACCTAACCTAACCTAACCTAACCTAACCTAACCTAACCTAACCTAACCTAACCTAACCTAACCTAACCTAACCTAACCTAACCTAACCTAACCTAACCTAACCTAACCTAACCTAACCTAACCTAACCTAACCTAACCTAACCTAACCTAACCTAACCTAACCTAACCTAACCTAACCTAACCTAACCTAACCTAACCTAACCTAACCTAACCTAACCTAACCTAACCTAACCTAACCTAACCTAACCTAACCTAACCTAACCTAACCTAACCTAACCTAACCTAACCTAACCTAACCTAACCTAACCTAACCTAACCTAACCTAACCTAACCTAACCTAACCTAACCTAACCTAACCTAACCTAACCTAACCTAACCTAACCTAACCTAACCTAACCTAACCTAACCTAACCTAACCTAACCTAACCTAACCTAACCTAACCTAACCTAACCTAACCTAACCTAACCTAACCTAACCTAACCTAACCTAACCTAACCTAACCTAACCTAACCTAACCTAACCTAACCTAACCTAACCTAACCTAACCTAACCTAACCTAACCTAACCTAACCTAACCTAACCTAACCTAACCTAACCTAACCTAACCTAACCTAACCTAACCTAACCTAACCTAACCTAACCTAACCTAACCTAACCTAACCTAACCTAACCTAACCTAACCTAACCTAACCTAACCTAACCTAACCTAACCTAACCTAACCTAACCTAACCTAACCTAACCTAACCTAACCTAACCTAACCTAACCTAACCTAACCTAACCTAACCTAACCTAACCTAACCTAACCTAACCTAACCTAACCTAACCTAACCTAACCTAACCTAACCTAACCTAACCTAACCTAACCTAACCTAACCTAACCTAACCTAACCTAACCTAACCTAACCTAACCTAACCTAACCTAACCTAACCTAACCTAACCTAACCTAACCTAACCTAACCTAACCTAACCTAACCTAACCTAACCTAACCTAACCTAACCTAACCTAACCTAACCTAACCTAACCTAACCTAACCTAACCTAACCTAACCTAACCTAACCTAACCTAACCTAACCTAACCTAACCTAACCTAACCTAACCTAACCTAACCTAACCTAACCTAACCTAACCTAACCTAACCTAACCTAACCTAACCTAACCTAACCTAACCTAACCTAACCTAACCTAACCTAACCTAACCTAACCTAACCTAACCTAACCTAACCTAACCTAACCTAACCTAACCTAACCTAACCTAACCTAACCTAACCTAACCTAACCTAACCTAACCTAACCTAACCTAACCTAACCTAACCTAACCTAACCTAACCTAACCTAACCTAACCTAACCTAACCTAACCTAACCTAACCTAACCTAACCTAACCTAACCTAACCTAACCTAACCTAACCTAACCTAACCTAACCTAACCTAACCTAACCTAACCTAACCTAACCTAACCTAACCTAACCTAACCTAACCTAACCTAACCTAACCTAACCTAACCTAACCTAACCTAACCTAACCTAACCTAACCTAACCTAACCTAACCTAACCTAACCTAACCTAACCTAACCTAACCTAACCTAACCTAACCTAACCTAACCTAACCTAACCTAACCTAACCTAACCTAACCTAACCTAACCTAACCTAACCTAACCTAACCTAACCTAACCTAACCTAACCTAACCTAACCTAACCTAACCTAACCTAACCTAACCTAACCTAACCTAACCTAACCTAACCTAACCTAACCTAACCTAACCTAACCTAACCTAACCTAACCTAACCTAACCTAACCTAACCTAACCTAACCTAACCTAACCTAACCTAACCTAACCTAACCTAACCTAACCTAACCTAACCTAACCTAACCTAACCTAACCTAACCTAACCTAACCTAACCTAACCTAACCTAACCTAACCTAACCTAACCTAACCTAACCTAACCTAACCTAACCTAACCTAACCTAACCTAACCTAACCTAACCTAACCTAACCTAACCTAACCTAACCTAACCTAACCTAACCTAACCTAACCTAACCTAACCTAACCTAACCTAACCTAACCTAACCTAACCTAACCTAACCTAACCTAACCTAACCTAACCTAACCTAACCTAACCTAACCTAACCTAACCTAACCTAACCTAACCTAACCTAACCTAACCTAACCTAACCTAACCTAACCTAACCTAACCTAACCTAACCTAACCTAACCTAACCTAACCTAACCTAACCTAACCTAACCTAACCTAACCTAACCTAACCTAACCTAACCTAACCTAACCTAACCTAACCTAACCTAACCTAACCTAACCTAACCTAACCTAACCTAACCTAACCTAACCTAACCTAACCTAACCTAACCTAACCTAACCTAACCTAACCTAACCTAACCTAACCTAACCTAACCTAACCTAACCTAACCTAACCTAACCTAACCTAACCTAACCTAACCTAACCTAACCTAACCTAACCTAACCTAACCTAACCTAACCTAACCTAACCTAACCTAACCTAACCTAACCTAACCTAACCTAACCTAACCTAACCTAACCTAACCTAACCTAACCTAACCTAACCTAACCTAACCTAACCTAACCTAACCTAACCTAACCTAACCTAACCTAACCTAACCTAACCTAACCTAACCTAACCTAACCTAACCTAACCTAACCTAACCTAACCTAACCTAACCTAACCTAACCTAACCTAACCTAACCTAACCTAACCTAACCTAACCTAACCTAACCTAACCTAACCTAACCTAACCTAACCTAACCTAACCTAACCTAACCTAACCTAACCTAACCTAACCTAACCTAACCTAACCTAACCTAACCTAACCTAACCTAACCTAACCTAACCTAACCTAACCTAACCTAACCTAACCTAACCTAACCTAACCTAACCTAACCTAACCTAACCTAACCTAACCTAACCTAACCTAACCTAACCTAACCTAACCTAACCTAACCTAACCTAACCTAACCTAACCTAACCTAACCTAACCTAACCTAACCTAACCTAACCTAACCTAACCTAACCTAACCTAACCTAACCTAACCTAACCTAACCTAACCTAACCTAACCTAACCTAACCTAACCTAACCTAACCTAACCTAACCTAACCTAACCTAACCTAACCTAACCTAACCTAACCTAACCTAACCTAACCTAACCTAACCTAACCTAACCTAACCTAACCTAACCTAACCTAACCTAACCTAACCTAACCTAACCTAACCTAACCTAACCTAACCTAACCTAACCTAACCTAACCTAACCTAACCTAACCTAACCTAACCTAACCTAACCTAACCTAACCTAACCTAACCTAACCTAACCTAACCTAACCTAACCTAACCTAACCTAACCTAACCTAACCTAACCTAACCTAACCTAACCTAACCTAACCTAACCTAACCTAACCTAACCTAACCTAACCTAACCTAACCTAACCTAACCTAACCTAACCTAACCTAACCTAACCTAACCTAACCTAACCTAACCTAACCTAACCTAACCTAACCTAACCTAACCTAACCTAACCTAACCTAACCTAACCTAACCTAACCTAACCTAACCTAACCTAACCTAACCTAACCTAACCTAACCTAACCTAACCTAACCTAACCTAACCTAACCTAACCCAGTAGCGACTCGTTCCTCGCCCTATAAGCAGCTTTTTCCACGCGCTCCTGCTTCAAAAATTCGAAAAAGTGGGTTATTGTTCACCGATTTCAGTGAGCAAAGTGTTGTTTGACGCGTATTCACGTGCCACACCTGAATTCGCCTAGTGCGATTGTGAAAAGTGAAGTGCTGAAGTAGGAGTAGCGAAAAACCAGTTTTGAGGTTATACCAAAACTTAGAAACTGAAACGCTGACGGAACGAGAGCTACGACCCCAAAATTTTATTGTGCCTCCCGTTGCACAATCAGGAGCTGCACCTTCCCCAATTGTCCCCGGATTTTTCCGGCAAGGGAATCCGGAGATATCATCATAAAAACAAGTACCACGTGGCCACGAGGTACAAGAAGGAGTCGTCTCAGGACCATCAACTTCGGAAGCCACAAAGAGGACCACAAGGCAACACCTTTGGCGCAAAAACCGGATTTTTTGGATAAGTAGTTTTTTATTAAAAAATTGTTAAATATTGTATTTTTGACTCTGAATAACTCGGGAACTTCAGGCAGACCATATATTTTTTCTTTTGATAATTGTTGCGCGCTTAATTCCTTAATCTAAATTTCTAATTTTCAAAATTTTTTCGGCCTGGGTTCCCGAATTATAATTAATTTTGTAAAATTTTGAGTTTTTTATTTTTAATTTCCTTGTTTTTGATTGAAAAATATTTTTGTGTGTGTACACTTGTGGACCCCTATTTATAGGTATTTGTCAAAATTTTTTCAAAATTTTTGCTCTTTTGGTTCCGGATATATACATTTTTTATCGAATTTTGGCCATATATTCTAAAATAATAGTTTTAAAAATATTTCAAGGGTACCATAGTACCTAGAGTACCCCTAGGACACCTAGGAACCAAAATTGCGGGTCTGTAACCTCTCCGGGGCCAGAGTTGCGCGAAATTTGACCTCCGACGTCCATTTTGTTTTTTCAAGTGCAAACTTTGACCCCGGATATCTCCGGAACCAATTGGAGTAGAGGGACCGGACTTGCTTAGAGAGTGTTGGGAGGTAATAGAGACCAGCTCCAGACCGGTTTTGATCGTTTCTGACGTCACAAAAATTTTTTGCCCAAAACCCACATACACGAGTAGCCTAAGTCGAGCTGAGTGTTCCAGTCAAATTCCTGTTCTCCTACGACCTCTGGAACCCGAGATATTCAAGGTAACGCGAAGTGTTTGACATTTGTGACGTCACGTCACAAAACTTCGGCCGGCTATATCTCGGGAACCGGGAGGGCTGGGAGATTGGGACTTTGGCAGGGGGACTCCGTGGGCAGTCCTTTACAGGAAATTGTAACTTTTTTGAAGATCGGGGCCAAAAATTTTTTGGGCAAATTAAACGCTCTTACCGGGTAGAAGAGGTCACGCCAATCAAGGAGGTCGAAACGCCACCGCTCTGCGACCAGTGGTGCCCGAGTTATACTCGATCGAAAGTCGACTTTGACAGCTCCGCCGCCATTTTGAAAATTTTCGATCGAGTATAGCTCGGGAACGGAAGATCGTACGAGGTCCGCGTTTCGACTGGTGATCTCGGCTGGACCTCAGCTACACAACGGGACCCTTAAATAGAAAATAGGAGTCATCAAAAATTTCTTGTAAAATAACGCCGGAGTCGTGTGGAAGGGGTCACGCCGGGTTGGGAGGTCTAAACGCCATCGCTCTACGACCAGTAGAACCTGAGATATCCACGATTGAACATTGATTTTGACAGTTCCGCCGCCATTTTGAAAATTTTCGATCGAGGATATCTCGGGAACCGGAGGTCGTACAGAGTTCGGGTTTGGACTGGGCACCTCGGCGGGTCCTCGACTACAGGATAAGACCCCGAGTTTTGAAATTTTAAATTTTAAATTTTGAAGTTTTGAATTTTAAATTTGGAAAAATTTTTTTTACTTTTATAGACAGGCTCTACATAGAGCAGAAAACAGAAAACTTTTGTTTTGACGAATTAAATTAAAATTAACAAATCTAAGATAACAGACAAGCTCCTGGAGAGCGCCTATGAGCAAAATATAACGGAGCTCTATACAGAGCCAATTTAATATTGTTTATTTTTAACCTATACAATTTAACATAGCGAATTTTGTGTTAATTTTAAGACAACATTGTCCGTAAGACTGGTTACACATGTAACTCTGACCGTGTCTATGGTGAATTTTACTGGGTACTGTACACCTGATTGTGTTCTGCGCATGTGACTTTGGATCCGTTTTAAAACCTTGGATAGAGGGCGACATATACAGCATCATACGCATCAGGAATACAGATTCCACACACAAAGCTGCAACACACAGGCAGGGATAATACACATACATACGGACATTGGACAAACTAAATAATTTACACTACTATTTACATATACAATTATTGACTAAGCTATCTACATAATTATATTTTTACATAATCTATACAACTTATACAAATTTACAATTTTAAAAAACTATATATATTTATATTAGCGAGCAAACGAAATATAAATCCCACAATGTTCCTCCGTACACCTGTAGTAGAGAAGAAAGAGGACCCAAATATAACCAGAACCCTGTCCAAGTCGCCGACAAGTGAGGTAGGCCCTCCAGCCGATAAAGTTAGGCGTAGTATTAATTTATTTGAAACGGCAACTAATAACCGCAGACAAAGCAGAACTCCCCCTCCGGAGGCAGAGCCAAAATCAACGGAGGTCAAACAGGATGCCAAAGTGGCAAGCTCCTCTTCGGAGACGACGGATCCTTCTGAAATGCAAAAAAGTAGGAGACTCTCCCCCAAGGTACGGGAGGCAGAGTTATGCTATGAAAAAGGTTTAAAGAATTTGGAATTGTCACGCAACCTAAAAACCGAAATCAAAAACGAAGTAACAGAGGCCCTTGAGAGACTCTTCCAGCTGGTTAAAGAACAAGATATAATATGCAAACAAAATGCACGAGCACGAACTGCGCCGAAACGTCAGAGGGCAAGCAGCTCTGACACTAGCACCCCGCTTAGTGCCCCTTTTGATCTAAACAATAGATCCAGAAGGGAATCAGAACTGGAGGAATTAATTGGTAGACACGCGGAGCTCATTCGCGAGAACAATGAGAAGATGGAAGAACTGAAAAACGCCCTCAATAAAAAGACGTACGCAAATGTGGCGGCTATAACACCCCAAAAACGATTCCCAGAAAAGAGAGCACTTCACTCTGTAGTAGTCTCTGCAAAAGATGAAGCAAAGACAGGGGATGAAGTGTTAAGTTGTATCAGAGAAGTAGTTGACGCAAAAGAAGGAGGCATCAGTGTAGAGAGGGTGAGAAAGGCTAAGGATAGGAAGGTAATAATAGGATGTAGGACAGAAGAAGAACGAAAGAAGGTAAAAGATAGACTGAGCAGAGCAACCGAGCTGAACGTAGAAGAAGTAAAGAATAAGGACCCGTTATTGGTACTGAAGGGTGTCTTGCAGATGAACACGGACGAGGACATTCTCAGGGCCCTGAAAAATCAAAATAGGTCTATTTTTCAGGACCTAGAAACCACAGACCTCAAAATGGAAGTTGCGTACAGAAGACGAAACCGGAACCCGCACACATGTCACATCGTTCTAAGGGTCTCAGCAAAAGTGTGGCAGCGCATGCTCGCGGCCGAGGCGGTGCACGTGGACCTCCAGCGGGTAAAGGTCGAAGACCAATCCCCGTTGATCCAGTGTTCCACCTGCCTGGGCTACGGGCACGGAAGGCGCTTCTGCACCCAGACTATTGCAAAATGCAGTCACTGCGGTGGACCACACTTGAAGGCACAGTGTGCGGACTGGTTGGCCGGAGAAAAACCGTCATGTATAAATTGCGTCCGCTCAAAATCGGAAAATTCGGAGCACAACGCATTTAGCTCGATTTGCCCAGTGCGAAAAAGATGGGACGCCCTAGCCAGAACCTCGATAGCGTACTGCTAAGGTGGTCCCCGGTGCAACACTTGGTCGGGGGAGAGACAGGCCATACCTGGTAGCCCAAGCAAATCTGCAGCGCAAACAGCAAGCGACAAATGAGTTGATGCTTGAGGCATACAAGAACAGGGTGGCCTTTGCTCTCCTGCAGGAGCCGTATGTTGGGGGTAGGGGTAGAGTGGGCAACTACCGTGGAGTTCGAATATTTCAGAGCTCAAACCAGGGGAACGGAACAGTCAAGGCTGCGATAGCGGTATTCGACGAAGATCTCGACGTCATATTATGCCCAAAATTTACGACGAACAACATCGCAGTCGTGAAAATCCGAACCTCCGCCTGGGAAATTGTGGTTGTCTCGCTCTACTTCGAGCCCAGACCAACGTCGATCGACTCTTACCTAACACAGGTGACCAAGATAGTGGAGCACTTTGGCAGAAACGTTCTTCTGGGTGGCGATACCAACTCAAAAAATGCGTGGTGGGGTAGTCCAGTCACGGACAGTAGAGGAGAAGATACAGCAGCAACACTAGACCAGTTAGGTATGCAAATCCTTAACGAGGGCATAATTCCTACTTATGATACAATAAGGGGCGAAACGCGGTACACAAGCTTCGTGGACGTTACGGCTTGCACATTGGACCTGCTCGGACTCGTGGATGGCTGGAGAGTCGACGAGGGGATGACATCGTCGGATCACAACACGATACTTTTTAAAATTAAACTTGCCAGATCAAAAGGCATCGACGTGGTTAGAACCACTCGGAAATTCAATAGCAAAAAAGCAGACTGGGGCCATTTTCATGAGAAAATGGCCCAGTTGCTACAAGATAATACACATTATATTTTAGAAATTAATAACATCAATAATAAGCAAAATTTAGAAGATAAAGTAAATAACTATATAAATATTGTTAAGACAGCCTGTGAAACAAGCATCCCTAAATTTAAAATAAAAAACATAGTTAAATTTCCGTGGTGGTCCGACGAGTTAGACACCTTGAAGAGGCAGGTGGCCACGAGGAAGCGCAGGATCCGATGTGCAGCCCCAGCCCGGAGAGCTAGAGTAATAGCAGAGTACCTGGAATTGAAACGCAAATATGAGCAAGAGATAAGGCTAGCACAAACAACCAGCTGGAAGCAGTTCTGCTCTAAACAAGATCGGGAGAGCGTATGGGACGGCATATACAGAGTGATAGGAAGGACGGGCAAACGGCAGGAGGACCTACCCTTGACACATGAAGGTAGAGTGCTTGACAAACACGAATCTGCTAGACTGCTCGCTGATGTGTTCTACCCTGAAGATAACCCAGCTGAAGACCTTGACTATCACATGAGAGTTAGAGAACGAGCCAACCAAGTAAATGTGGCGGGTCATGATGAAAACCATGACCCGCCTTTTACCGCTGCGGAACTCACATTTTCGGTCAACAGCTTCAACCCGAAAAAGGCCCCTGGCGCAGATGGCTTCACCGCAGACATCTGCAAGAGAGCGATAAGCCAATTTCCTGAGGTTTTCCTATCACTGGCTAATAAATGTCTTGAGCTTGGACACTTCCCGGCAGCCTGGAAAACAGCTACCGTAGTAATTCTGAGAAAACCGGGTCGGGATAATTACACGGAGCCTAAGTCATACAGGCCTATAGGGCTGCTGCCAGTGATGGGAAAAATACTCGAGAAAATGTTAGTGGGCCGCATAAAATGGCACCTCATCCCGCGACAAAGCCCCCACCAGTACGGCTTTACACCACAAAGGAGCGCCGAAGACTCCCTCTATGACCTGATACAACATATAAAAGCTAAAATAGACACGAAGAAGATAGTTACACTTGTATCACTAGACATAGAGGGAGCCTTCGACAATGCTTGGTGGCCCGCCATTAAATTGAGACTGGCAGAGGAAGAGTGCCCGATAAATCTTAGACGGGTAATCGACAGTTACCTTGAGGGTAGAACAATAAAGCTGAGGTATGCGGGAGAGGAAGTTGAGGTAGCTACAACCAAGGGATGCGTCCAGGGCTCCATTGGTGGACCTACCCTCTGGAACCTCCTCCTCGACCCGCTACTGAAACAGCTACATCAGCAGGGAGTCCATTGTCAGGCGTTCGCCGATGACGTTGTGTTGGTGTTTCATGGCGACAAAGGATCCGAGATACAAAAACAAGCGAACGAAGCTCTCGGACATGTTAGGAAGTGGGGATTACAAAACAGACTTAAATTCGCCGCTCACAAAACTAGCGCTATAGTCTTTACTAAAAAGCTTAAATACGACTCCCCACGTCTTAATATGGGCGGGGTAAATATTACATTGTCGCAGAAAATAAAGCTCTTGGGACTCTGGATAGATGATAAGTTGACGTTCAATGCCCACGTATCGTATATATGTGCGAAGGCAGTGAACGTCTACAAACAGCTATCCAGAGCCGCAAAAGTCAGCTGGGGACTAAATCCGGAAGTTATTAGGATTATATACACGGCAGTCATAGAGCCAATTATATGCTACGCAGCCGGTGCGTGGGCAGAAGCTTCAAAGAAATGGTGCGTGCAAAAGCATTTAAACGCAGTACAAAGAGGCTTTGCACAGAAAATGTGCAAAGCCTATCGAACTGTTTCATTAACCTCGGCATTGGTGTTGACCGGGATACTCCCCCTCGATATACGGATACGGGAGGCAGCAGCACTTTACGAGGTTAGGAGGGGAGTACCCCGGCCAGCGCTAGGGGATATTGAAATAGAACGTAGGACTGCGTACACGGACACTCCACATCCAGCGCTCAATATTAGATGGGAATTTTTATGCCTCGAAGATGCGGAGCAATTGGCACAAAACAGCCAGCACACAGTCAAGATCTATACGGACGGTAGTAAGATTGATGGCAAAGTCGGAGCGGCATTGTCTCTTTGGAGCAATGCTGCCGAGACTAAATGTCAGAAGTCGAAACTACCGTCCTATTGCACTGTATATCAGGCCGAATTGCTTGCAATATTCAAGGCACTGGATCTGGTACAGAAGCAAAAAGAGCTAGACATCGGCCTATACAGCGACTCACGATCGGCCCTAGAAGCGATAGTGAACAACCGCTCTCTCCATCCCCTCGTAGTCGAAATCCGAAATAAGCTAGGTAACATGAAAGCTCAACGTAAGAGCGTGAAATTATATTGGATCAAAGCACACGCGGGACTCGAGGGGAATGAGAGAGCGGATGAACTAGCGAAAGACGCTGCCCTTAACTTAAAAACAAAACCCGACTATGACATGTGCCCGATTTCATTCGTCAAGCGACAAATCCGAATGGAAGCGCTTGACGAATGGAATCGGAGATACAAAGAAAGTGAAACGGGATCCGTTACAAAATTATTTTTTCCGGATGCAATACAGGCCCACAACACAATCAGGATACTTAAGCCCCAAAATACATTGACACAGATTCTCACAGGGCATGGCGGTTTCGCCCAGTATCTGCACCGATTTAAATTACGGGATAGCCCCGACTGTATCTGTGAGCCCGGCAAGCCGGAAACGCCGGTACACATCCTCACGGAGTGTCCGGTGTATGCAAGAGACAGATACGACATAGAATTTGAAATAAATGAAACGTTAAGCCAAGACAACTTGAATGTAATAATAAAAGATAAAAATATTAGGGATAAATTTGTAGATTACGCAATAATAATATGTAATAGAGTAATAAATAGAAATAAGTAAATAATATTAATAGAGTATAAAAATTGCTGACACAAATATTGTTGAATATCTGTATGTCAGTCATATGTTAATTAAGAATAAGAAATAAGCGTAAGAAACTACACTGTAATAAAATGTTTTGCAGATAATATATAGCATAAGATATGATAATAAAGATAAGTAAAATGTAATAGATGATAAGCATTAGAAGTATAAACGTACAGAGAAATAAAGAAGAAATAAAACATGTCCCAAGCATCCCCTCTCCTTACCATGTATACTATTAAGATAGAAAAAGACCCCTTCACATGGGGCAAGGATATAAGTATGACGTATGCAAGAAAGATAAAGTATGAAGCAAGACAGCGTGAAATATGAAAGTGATAGATAAGAACTCCTGACCAACATAAGTCGGAGGAAAATAAGTAGGATAGCTCGCGGGCCGGGCCTATGCGCCCGGACAGGAAAAAAAAAAAAAAAAAAAAAAAAAAAAAAAAAAAAAAAAAAAAACCTAACCTAACCTAACCTAACCTAACCTAACCTAACCTAACCTAACCTAACCTAACCTAACCTAACCTAACCTAACCTAACCTAACCTAACCTAACCTAACCTAACCTAACCTAACCTAACCTAACCTAACCTAACCTAACCTAACCTAACCTAACCTAACCTAACCTAACCTAACCTAACCTAACCTAACCTAACCTAACCTAACCTAACCTAACCTAACCTAACCTAACCTAACCTAACCTAACCTAACCTAACCTAACCTAACCTAACCTAACCTAACCTAACCTAACCTAACCTAACCTAACCTAACCTAACCTAACCTAACCTAACCTAACCTAACCTAACCTAACCTAACCTAACCTAACCTAACCTAACCTAACCTAACCTAACCTAACCTAACCTAACCTAACCTAACCTAACCTAACCTAACCTAACCTAACCACGGATAGTGAAATTCATAAAACAATTAGAAGCATAGCCGAAAGTATTTCCGAAGCGACACCCGACGATACAGTTGACCCACCGTTCACAAGTTCGGAACTTCAAAGGACTATCAGCAGTTTTAACCCAAAGAAGGCACCAGGTCCAGATGGCTTCACGGCAGATATCTGTCATAGAGCTATATCTGCGGAAAGGGAAGTATTCTTGGGAATTATAAACAAATGCCTTTCCCTTTCATGTTTTCCAATACCTTGGAAGAAGGCTGCGGTCGTAGTATTGCGTAAGCCCGGGAAAAGCGACTACAGCCAGGCAAAGTCGTACCGACCGATTGGGCTATTGTCAGTTCTGGGGAAAGTATTTGAAAAAATGGTAATGAGGAGAATAAGGTGGCACCTACTACCCAAGACCAACCCCAGACAGTACGGCTTTGTCCCTCAGCGAAGTACCGAGGACGCATTATACGACCTCATGCACCAGATTCAAGCGAGCCTCCAACGTAAAGAGTTAATAGTCATCGTGTCCCTAGATATCGAAGGTGCGTTTGATGGGGCATGGTGGCCATCCATTAAGAATCAGTTGATGAAGCTAAAATGTCCCTTAAATTTAAGAAAGCTAATGAATAACTACCTCCAGGATAGAAGAGTTATTATTAACTACGCCGGAAAAACCTTTAGCAAAGTTACCAACAAAGGTTGTATCCAGGGCTCAATAGGCGGACCCACGCTGTGGAATATACTGTTGGACCCACTTTTGAACGAATTAACGGCACGTGGAGTCTACGTACAGGCTTTTGCAGACGATGTCGTCATGATATTCTCCGGGCAGACATCCGCCAAAATACAAAGAAATGTCAACGAGGCACTGGCTCATGTGTTTGACTGGGGTAACAAAAATAAGTTACGTTTCGCGGCACACAAAACGAACGCCATGATAATAACAAAGAAACTTAAATTTGACACCCCAGTCATGCACATGGGCGGGGTGGACATACCAATTGTTAAAGAAATTAAGTTGTTGGGCCTTACGATAGACGAAAAACTTACATTTAACAATCACGTATCCAACGTCTGTCGTAAGGCTGCCAACATTTTCAAACAACTGGCAAAGACAGCAAAGATTGAGTGGGGTCTTAGTCCGGAGATTGTCAGGACGATATACGTGGCAGTTATAGAGCCTGTAGTATTGTACGCAGCGAGCATATGGGCACCAGCAGCAAACAAAATAATGGTTCAAAAACAACTGAACGCCATACAGCGTGGGTTCGTTCAAAAGATCTGTAAAGCCTACAGGACAGCGTCTCTCAATGCAGTACTCGTGCTAGCTGGGCTGATTCCACTTGACCTTAGGGTCCGGGAAGCAGCTCAGCTGTATGAAGCAAAAAGAAACATGCCAACAGACCTGGATTATGGCAAAAGGAATATAGAAAGGCGAGTAAGCGTGCTAGAGGCCTTACATCCTGCTGAAGAGATAGATGTACAATTCCACGACCTTCACGATATGACGCCCGATGCCCCAGAACAACAACAGCTCCCGGAAATTCAAATCTACACGGACGGGAGTAAACTGGAGGGGAAAGTCGGAGCAGCACTCACATATTGGTCAAATGGGAAAGAGACAAAGACCAAAAAGATGAAACTCGAGTCATTCTGCACAGTCTTCCAAGCTGAACTCTATGCACTTTATCAAGCGACCGAGCTTATGTTGCGAGAAAAGCAAAACGAGGTGGCTGTGCTGAGTGACTCGAGGTCTGCTCTTCAAATTGTCTCAAATGCGGACACCTACCACCCTCTGGCCTTTAAAATTAGGCGTAATATCAAGGTCCTAAGGGGAAAAGGCTGCGAAATAAAATTATACTGGGTGAAAGCCCACGTCGGAGTACCCGGTAATGAGAGGGCCGACGAGTTGGCTAAGCAAGCAGCGTTAAACATAAAAACTGCACCACAATATAATAGCTGCCCTGTCTCGTATGCGAAGAGTGAAATTAGGAGAGATACTGTAAAGAAATGGGAGTTGAGGTACCAAGAAAGTGAAACTGCATCGGTTACAAAGATCTTTTTCCCAAATGTAACGGAAGCTTTTGGAATAATTAAAAAATTCAAAATTGACCCTATTCTGACGCAGGTGTTGACGGGCCATGGAGGATTCTCGGCATACTTGAATCGCTTCAAGTGTAAAGATAGTCCTTCATGTGTCTGCGACCCTGAAAAAGAAGAAACTGTTGAGCACTTGTTATTAGAATGCCCTCAGCATGGTGCGGACAGATATGATCTGGAATCAGCAACAGATATCAAACTTACCAAAGCATCATTGTGCGAAATGATGTCAGGAAAGGAATCCAGACCATATCTGCTAGCATTCTGCACAATGGTAACAAAAAAGGCGATAAATA
>CANOBA010000004.1:32500-40000 GCA_947563715.1 Lycia hirtaria | reverse complement strand
ACCTAACCTAACCTAACCTAACCTAACCTAACCTAACCTAACCTAACCTAACCTAACCTAACCTAACCTAACCTAACCTAACCTAACCTAACCTAACCTAACCTAACCTAACCTAACCTAACCTAACCTAACCTAACCTAACCTAACCTAACCTAACCTAACCTAACCTAACCTAACCTAACCTAACCTAACCTAACCTAACCTAACCTAACCTAACCTAACCTAACCTAACCTAACCTAACCTAACCTAACCTAACCTAACCTAACCTAACCTAACCTAACCTAACCTAACCTAACCTAACCTAACCTAACCTAACCTAACCTAACCTAACCTAACCTAACCTAACCTAACCTAACCTAACCTAACCTAACCTAACCTAACCTAACCTAACCTAACCTAACCTAACCTAACCTAACCTAACCTAACCTAACCTAACCTAACCTAACCTAACCTAACCTAACCTAACCTAACCTAACCTAACCTAACCTAACCTAACCTAACCTAACCTAACCTAACCTAACCTAACCTAACCTAACCTAACCTAACCTAACCTAACCTAACCTAACCTAACCTAACCTAACCTAACCTAACCTAACCTAACCTAACCTAACCTAACCTAACCTAACCTAACCTAACCTAACCTAACCTAACCTAACCTAACCTAACCTAACCTAACCTAACCTAACCTAACCTAACCTAACCTAACCTAACCTAACCTAACCTAACCTAACCTAACCTAACCTAACCTAACCTAACCTAACCTAACCTAACCTAACCTAACCTAACCTAACCTAACCTAACCTAACCTAACCTAACCTAACCTAACCTAACCTAACCTAACCTAACCTAACCTAACCTAACCTAACCTAACCTAACCTAACCTAACCTAACCTAACCTAACCTAACCAGTTCCGAGCCAACACTCGCCAGAACGACATCGTTTCCACGTTGCTCTGCACTAAAAAATTCGGAAAAAAGGGTTAAAGTGATCGTATCTTTGTGAAAAAAGTGTTAATATACGTGTTAAGTGTTGCCCTACTCGATACCGTTTTGTGCTAATCCGAGGATTGCAGTGTCGAAGTAGGAGAAGCAGATAACCACTTTTGAGGTTATCATTAACACCAGTTCAAATCTTTGAACTCAAACGCTGTGGAAATAAGATCTACGACCCCAACTTTTTATACTGCGAGTGGAAGCGGAACCTGGAGCACCATATTCTGGAAATTTTTCCGGAATTTTTCCGGAAGGCTTTCCCGGAGAAAAATCCAGAAAAACAAAAAGCACGTGGCCACGTGCACCAAGAAGGCGACTTCCTAGGACCACTGTTTTCAGAAGCCACGAAGAGGACCACAAGACTACACCTTTGGCGCAAAGTCCGGATTTTTAAGTTAAGTAGATTCTAATTAAAAAATTGTTAAATATTGTAAATTCAACCTTAAATAACTCGAGAACTTCAGGCAGACCCCCTATTTTTTCCTTTGCTATCTGTTGCGCGCTAAATTCGTCAATCAAAATTTCTTATTTTCAAAATTTTTTCGGCCTGGGTTCTCGAATTATAATTAATTTTGTAAAAATTTGTGTTTTTTATTTTTAATTTCTTTGTTTTTAATTGAAAAATAATAATTTGTGTGTACACTTGTGGACCTCTATTTATAGGCATTTGTTAAATTTTTTCCGAAATTTTTGCTCTTTTGGTTCCGGATTTATACATTTTTAATCGAATTTTGGCCATATATTCAAAATTAATAGATATAAAAATATTTTAAGGGTACCATAGTACCTAGAGTACCCCCTGGACATTTAGTAACCCAAATTGTGGGTCCCTAACCCTTCTGGGGCCAAACTTGCGCGAAATTTGGCCTCCGTCGTCCATTTTGTTTTTACATGTGCAAAGTTTGACCCCGGATATCTCCGGAACCACTAGTAGTAGAAAGACCGGACTTGTTCGGGGAGTGTTGGGAGACAATAGGAAGTGGCCCCAAACTGGTCTTGATCGTTTTTGACGTCACGAAAATTTTTGGGCCAAAACCCACATATACGTGTAGCCTGAGTTGAGCTGAGTACTTCAGTTGAATTCCCGCTCTCCTACGACCCCTGGAGCCCGAGATATTCGAGGTAACGCGAAGTTTTTGACATTTGTGACGTCACGTCACAAAACTTTGACTGGTTGTATCTCGGGTACCGAGAGGGCTGGGAGATTGGGAGTTTGACAGGGGGACTCTATAAGCAGCCCTCTGCAGTAAATTGTAAAAATTTTGAAGATCGGGGTCGAAAAGTTTTTGGGCGAATTTTACGGTCTTACCGGGTAGAAGGGGTCACGCTTGGTCAGGAAAGTCCAAACGCCACCGCTCTGCGACCAGTGGGACCCGAGCTCCGCCGCCATTTTGAAAATTTTCGATCGAGTATAGCTCGGGAACGGGAGGTCGTACGAGGTCCGCGTTTGGACTGGTGACCTTGGCTGGACCTCAGCTACACATTGGGACCCTGAAATTGGAAATCGGAGACATCAAAAATTTTTTGTGAAATAACGCCAGAGTCGTGTGGAGGGGGTTGCGCCGGGCTAGGAGGCCTAAACGCCGTCTCTCTACGACTGGTAGAACTTGAGATATTCACGATCGAAAATCGATTTTGACAGTTCCGCCGCCATTTTGAAAATTTTCGATTGAGGATATCTCAGGAACTAAAAGTCGTACAGAGTCCGGGTTTGGACTGAGAACCTCGGCGGGACCACGGCTACAAGATAGGCCCTTAAATTTATAAATTTAAAATTTAAAAATTTAAATTTTGGATTTCACAAAAAATTTTTCGGTAACTGACATCGAAAAGCGACGCATTAGGTGGCGTACGCATCGAAATTTAAAATTATGTGTAGCGACAAGCTCTATCTATAGAGCAAAATTGTAAAAAGAAAACTGACATCAAATTTCCTATTGGATTTTGTCACACACCTTACTTTATAATTGTATAACTATAGACGCCATATACACGTCTAAATTTATTATATATATACATACTTATTAAAACAGGACGACCTACCATGTCCCTATATAGATCACCCGCGAAAACCGACATGGGTCCAAACGAACCGACAGGATTGGATAAATCCACCGAAGGAGATGACACAAAACGTGACACCGCAGGACGGTGTCAAAACAGGGCCGCACGTAGAATTCAGGAAGCAAAAGACATTGTGGCAAATGCTAAACTGTTCTTGTCATATAGTGGCAATCTCAGAAGAGATGTTAAAACAACTGTGACTGAGGCTTTGGATGAACTCCTCTTAATGATAATGGAAGTAGTTCCGACGGACGGGAATGAACATCCCAGACAAACCCAAGATCGGGAGAGGAAAACGGAAAAACAGACTGAACATCCAACTAGTACTAAGAAAATAGAAGAAATGTTGGAATATCAGGCAAATCAATTGCAGATAAACACAGAAGAAGTGAGAAAACTGAGGGAAGCAATTGAAAACCAAACAAATACGGAAAGGACAGGAGAAGAGAATGGAAACAATACGGAACAAATTCTGGAAGAAGTGGCTCAAATAAGACAAATAGTCGAAATTACCGGACATGAAGTGACAGCCCTCCAGACTCAGGTTGAGCAAAAGAGTTACGCACATATTGCAGCAACACCGATCAACACAAAACCACCGGACCACGTCGTTTACCACTCACTCATGGTAACCTCCAAGAATAGCACAGACACTGGGGATGAGATCTTGGAGGAAATCCGAAAAGAGGTAAATGCCACAGAGGGAAACATACAGGTGGATCGGATCAGAAAGGCTAAGAATCGAAAAGTCATAGTAAGTTGCAGAACCGAAAAAGGAAAAGAAAGAGTACTGGAGAAGCTAGAAAGGGCAGAGAAACTTGAGGTCGAGGAAATTTACAACAAGTTCCCCCTTATAGTTTTGAAAGACGTCTTGCAAGACACTCTGTCCCGTAACTCCTACCATGACATAGAGGAAGCGCTGAATAAGCAAAATAAGTCACTGATGCAAGGACTCGAAGGCACGGAACGACTAATAGAGGTGCTATACACGAAAAAAGCTAGGAACCCGCATACATGCAGTCTTGTAGCGAGAGTCTCGCCACAAGCATGGCAACGTTTCATCCAGGCCGGGGCAGTGCACTTAGACCTGCAGCGAGTACGGGTGGCAGACCAATCGCCACTCGTGCAATGCTCGCTCTGCCTCGGCTATGGACATAGCAAACGGTTTTGCAAAGAAACGGAAACCAGATGTAGCCATTGTGCAGGACTGCACATGAAGAGTGAGTGTGCGGACTTCATGACAGAGATGTCACCAACATGCACCAATTGCCTACGAACAAAGCAAGAGAAGGTAAACCACAACGCGTTCGCCGAAGAGTGCCCAGTAAGACGGAAGTGGGACGCTCTTGCTAGAGCATCAGTGGCATATTGCTAAGGAGGTGCCGGCTGCCAAACAGTATACAATTAAAAACACTCAAAGCTTGGTAACTTGTGCTAAGGAGATAAAAGAAAGCATACCCAAAATCAGACTAGTCTTTGATAAAACACGAGTAAAAGTAAGTTTCTTGGAGTATTCAAAATATAACACAGAGGGTAAAACCAAAATTGAAAACAAAGGAAAAGAATGTATAGTTGACGATATAATGAGTTATATCTCCCAACCATCGCACCGGAAACACAGCAAACAAACAAAACATGAAATGAAAACAACAAGTAACAAACAAAAAGTGTTTAAACCAGTAAAAAACATCCACAGAAACGTTAAACTTATCAGTAAGTACGAAAAATGGCAATAAAGCAAATTATTGTTGAGGTATATTTGAGATATACTTACCAACAATCGCAAACAAAGGTAAAGCAAAAAATTTTTAAAGTAATATAAGATGTTTAGACGAACATGTGGAAATAAAAATTTCAAAGATAATTATGTGTAACTTAACTGCTGTAATACCAATTAAGTAAATGTTGTAGCAAAAATAAGTATAGAGGTTCTTATATAAGTAAAACTAAGAAATAAATTATATATAGTAGTAATATAAGGTATAGATATAAATTTGTGTAAGACTAGCAATATATTAACAATTAAAAATAAGAAATTCATGTATAAATAAAACAAAGAAATAATGTAAGCAGTATAAATGTAAACATAGACTTAAGACAAAATTTTTATAGCTATATATGAATAATACTTTTGGCATAAATATGCAAAAATAATGTAACTCTCATAAAAAACTTAATCTAGATGTACACATAAAAAACAATTATGTAAACAAGTTCCAGTAAATGGAGAACTAAGGCCTTGATCGTCTGAACTCGGTCCCAGTATTAGGAAACAGTTATAAAATGTAAGATTTTAAAATGAACATAAAATAAATAAAAACTCCAAATAGCAGTAAAGCTATGAATGTAAAATAGAAAATAAGTAAATAAATAGAATTAAGCATAAGCTCAATCAGAAACAAATGTAAATAGCAAATAGATAAGATATGTAACAAAACATAATAAATAAACTGAAAATATGAAATAAAGAAAACCTAGCTCGCCACATCCTTGACCTATGTTAGGAAACACTAGCTCGCGGGCCGGGCCTATGCGCCCGGACAGGTAGGGAAAAAAAAAAAAAAAAAAAAAAAAAAAAAAAAAAAAAAAAAAAAACCTAACCTAACCTAACCTAACCTAACCTAACCTAACCTAACCTAACCTAACCTAACCTAACCTAACCTAACCTAACCTAACCTAACCTAACCTAACCTAACCTAACCTAACCTAACCTAACCTAACCTAACCTAACCTAACCTAACCTAACCTAACCTAACCTAACCTAACCTAACCTAACCTAACCTAACCTAACCTAACCTAACCTAACCTAACCTAACCTAACCTAACCTAACCTAACCTAACCTAACCTAACCTAACCTAACCTAACCTAACCTAACCTAACCTAACCTAACCTAACCTAACCTAACCTAACCTAACCTAACCTAACCTAACCTAACCTAACCTAACCTAACCTAACCTAACCTAACCTAACCTAACCTAACCTAACCTAACCTAACCTAACCTAACCTAACCTAACCTAACCTAACCTAACCTAACCTAACCGCTGACCATGGGCGGGGTCGCCATTGAAATATCCAGAGAGATGAGAATCCTCGGCCTCTGGATTGACGATAAACTAACGTTCGGAACGCACACTGCAAATGTATGTCGAAAAGCACTAGACGTATACAAACAACTGTCACGAGCAGCCAAAATCAGCTGGGGCCTTCACCCGGATGTGATACGCCAGATATACACAGCAGTGGTAGAGCCGATCATACTATACGCGGCTAGCGCGTGGGCACATGCGACTAAAAAATGGTACATACGAAAACAGCTGAATGCGGTTCAGAGGGGCTTTGCACAGAAATTGTGCAAAGCCTATCGCACAGTCTCTCTGGACTCGGCACTGGTGCTTGCCGGGGTACTCCCCCTAGACCTCCGAATTCAAGAGGCAGCCGCTCTATATGAGGCAAGGAGAGGAGTATCCTGGCAGATACCAGGAGGGGGAGAGATGGAGTGTAAAACCGCATTCGCTGATACCCCACATCCTGCGAAAAATATCGACCGGCATTTCATTATTTTGGAAAACGAAGAGCAAGTAGCAGAAAACAATACGCAAAGTATTCGCATCTTTACAGACGGCAGCAAAATTGACGGCAATGTCGGCTCAGCATTGACTCTATGGAGCAATGATGTAGAGACAAACAACCGGAAATTTAAGCTGCCGTCTTTCTGCACAGTTTTCCAAGCAGAAATGCTGGCGATATATAAAGCAATGGATGTAATAGAGAAACGCAAAGAGCAAAGCTACGGAGTATATTCAGACTCAAGGTCGGCGTTGCAAGCCGTCATTAACAACCGCTCTTTCAATCCCCTCGCCGTCCAAATACGTGATAAATTAACAATATTGGAAACTCAAAATAAAAAAGTGCAACTTTTCTGGATTAAAGCACATGCTGGACTGGAGGGGAATGAAAGAGCGGATATACTTGCAAAAGAAGCCGCACAAAAACTAAAAGTAAAGCCCGAGTATGATAAGTGTCCGATTTCATTCATCAAGCGTCGAATACGTTCGAATACGCTTGATGAATGGAACCGAAGATACAAAACAGGTGAAACCGCTGCTGTCACTAAAACATTTTTCCCGGTTGCAGTTAATGCGTACCCTATTATCCGCGAAATTAATCCCCAGGGGATCCTAACGCAAATAATGACAGGACATGGTGGGTTCTCCCAGTACTTACACCGCTTTAAGTTAAAGGAGAGCCCATCATGCACTTGCGAACCAGACAAGGAGGAGACCCCTATACATGTAATTACAGAATGCCCGATATATATGAGAGAAAGGTACAATATAGAGTATGAAATCGGTGTCAATATTACAAAAGAAAATTTGAGTGAAATTGTAAAAGATAAAGAAATTAGAAATAAGTTTTTAGAATATTGCATAAAAATAGGAA
>CANOBA010000004.1:20000-30000 GCA_947563715.1 Lycia hirtaria | reverse complement strand
TAACCTAACCTAACCTAACCTAACCTAACCTAACCTAACCTAACCTAACCTAACCTAACCTAACCTAACCTAACCTAACCTAACCTAACCTAACCTAACCTAACCTAACCTAACCTAACCTAACCTAACCTAACCTAACCTAACCTAACCTAACCTAACCTAACCTAACCTAACCTAACCTAACCTAACCTAACCTAACCTAACCTAACCTAACCTAACCTAACCTAACCTAACCTAACCTAACCTAACCTAACCTAACCTAACCTAACCTAACCTAACCTAACCTAACCTAACCTAACCTAACCTAACCTAACCTAACCTAACCTAACCTAACCTAACCTAACCTAACCTAACCTAACCTAACCTAACCTAACCTAACCTAACCTAACCTAACCTAACCTAACCTAACCTAACCTAACCTAACCTAACCTAACCTAACCTAACCTAACCTAACCTAACCTAACCTAACCTAACCTAACCTAACCTAACCTAACCTAACCTAACCTAACCTAACCTAACCTAACCTAACCTAACCTAACCTAACCTAACCTAACCTAACCTAACCTAACCTAACCTAACCTAACCTAACCTAACCTAACCTAACCTAACCTAACCTAACCTAACCTAACCTAACCTAACCTAACCTAACCTAACCTAACCTAACCTAACCTAACCTAACCTAACCTAACCTAACCTAACCTAACCTAACCTAACCTAACCTAACCTAACCTAACCTAACCTAACCTAACCTAACCTAACCTAACCTAACCTAACCTAACCTAACCTAACCTAACCTAACCTAACCTAACCTAACCTAACCTAACCTAACCTAACCTAACCTAACCTAACCTAACCTAACCTAACCTAACCTAACCTAACCTAACCTAACCTAACCTAACCTAACCTAACCTAACCTAACCTAACCTAACCTAACCTAACCTAACCTAACCTAACCTAACCTAACCTAACCTAACCTAACCTAACCTAACCTAACCTAACCTAACCTAACCTAACCTAACCTAACCTAACCTAACCTAACCTAACCTAACCTAACCTAACCTAACCTAACCTAACCTAACCTAACCTAACCTAACCTAACCTAACCTAACCTAACCTAACCTAACCTAACCTAACCTAACCTAACCTAACCTAACCTAACCTAACCTAACCTAACCTAACCTAACCTAACCTAACCTAACCTAACCTAACCTAACCTAACCTAACCTAACCTAACCTAACCTAACCTAACCTAACCTAACCTAACCTAACCTAACCTAACCTAACCTAACCTAACCTAACCTAACCTAACCTAACCTAACCTAACCTAACCTAACCTAACCTAACCTAACCTAACCTAACCTAACCTAACCTAACCTAACCTAACCTAACCTAACCTAACCTAACCTAACCTAACCTAACCTAACCTAACCTAACCTAACCTAACCTAACCTAACCTAACCTAACCTAACCTAACCTAACCTAACCTAACCTAACCTAACCTAACCTAACCTAACCTAACCTAACCTAACCTAACCTAACCTAACCTAACCTAACCTAACCTAACCTAACCTAACCTAACCTAACCTAACCTAACCTAACCTAACCTAACCTAACCTAACCTAACCTAACCTAACCTAACCTAACCTAACCTAACCTAACCTAACCTAACCTAACCTAACCTAACCTAACCTAACCTAACCTAACCTAACCTAACCTAACCTAACCTAACCTAACCTAACCTAACCTAACCTAACCTAACCTAACCTAACCTAACCTAACCTAACCTAACCTAACCTAACCTAACCTAACCTAACCTAACCTAACCTAACCTAACCTAACCTAACCTAACCTAACCTAACCTAACCTAACCTAACCTAACCTAACCTAACCTAACCTAACCTAACCTAACCTAACCTAACCTAACCTAACCTAACCTAACCTAACCTAACCTAACCTAACCTAACCTAACCTAACCTAACCTAACCTAACCTAACCTAACCTAACCTAACCTAACCTAACCTAACCTAACCTAACCTAACCTAACCTAACCTAACCTAACCTAACCTAACCTAACCTAACCTAACCTAACCTAACCTAACCTAACCTAACCTAACCTAACCTAACCTAACCTAACCTAACCTAACCTAACCTAACCTAACCTAACCTAACCTAACCTAACCTAACCTAACCTAACCTAACCTAACCTAACCTAACCTAACCTAACCTAACCTAACCTAACCTAACCTAACCTAACCTAACCTAACCTAACCTAACCTAACCTAACCTAACCTAACCTAACCTAACCTAACCTAACCTAACCTAACCTAACCTAACCTAACCTAACCTAACCTAACCTAACCTAACCTAACCTAACCTAACCTAACCTAACCTAACCTAACCTAACCTAACCTAACCTAACCTAACCTAACCTAACCTAACCTAACCTAACCTAACCTAACCTAACCTAACCTAACCTAACCTAACCTAACCTAACCTAACCTAACCTAACCTAACCTAACCTAACCTAACCTAACCTAACCTAACCTAACCTAACCTAACCTAACCTAACCTAACCTAACCTAACCTAACCTAACCTAACCTAACCTAACCTAACCTAACCTAACCTAACCTAACCTAACCTAACCTAACCTAACCTAACCTAACCTAACCTAACCTAACCTAACCTAACCTAACCTAACCTAACCTAACCTAACCTAACCTAACCTAACCTAACCTAACCTAACCTAACCTAACCTAACCTAACCTAACCTAACCTAACCTAACCTAACCTAACCTAACCTAACCTAACCTAACCTAACCTAACCTAACCTAACCTAACCTAACCTAACCTAACCTAACCTAACCTAACCTAACCTAACCTAACCTAACCTAACCTAACCTAACCTAACCTAACCTAACCTAACCTAACCTAACCTAACCTAACCTAACCTAACCTAACCTAACCTAACCTAACCTAACCTAACCTAACCTAACCTAACCTAACCTAACCTAACCTAACCTAACCTAACCTAACCTAACCTAACCTAACCTAACCTAACCTAACCTAACCTAACCTAACCTAACCTAACCTAACCTAACCTAACCTAACCTAACCTAACCTAACCTAACCTAACCTAACCTAACCTAACCTAACCTAACCTAACCTAACCTAACCTAACCTAACCTAACCTAACCTAACCTAACCTAACCTAACCTAACCTAACCTAACCTAACCTAACCTAACCTAACCTAACCTAACCTAACCTAACCTAACCTAACCTAACCTAACCTAACCTAACCTAACCTAACCTAACCTAACCTAACCTAACCGACTATTTTCGTATTACGAAAACTACACTTACCTGAGAGTGCTGCGTCATTCCGGACTGCTTTTTGCGCGTTCTCCGGTTACCTGAAACAATAAGCTAATTATAAATAGTGTTCTCGACTACCTACCCACAATTTGGAATTAAATATTAGAGTAATTTCAAAAAACTCAGTTTTTCGGCTATAATTCAAAATTTTTCTTCAAAATTTTTCTGGCTTTTGACTTGGGACGGTAGAGGATCTTCAGTTTCACATTCCCTGCGATTTTGGTGCCCATACTGCTGGCGGTTGCCGAGATATCGAGGGAGAGCTGAGAGTCTTCGTCCGTTTCCTTGCTTAAAAGTTGATATACCTGGGAACAAATCGCGTACTTTGACTATTTTCGTATTACGAAAACTACACTTACCTGAGAGTGCTGCGTCATTCCGGACTGCTTTTTGCGCGTTCTCCGGTTACCTGAAACAATAAGCTAATTATAAATAGTGTTCTCGACTACCTACCCACAATTTGGAATTAAATATTAGAGTAATTTCAAAAAACTCAGTTTTTCGGCTATAATTCAAAATTTTTCTTCAAAATTTTTCTGGCTTTTGACTTGGGACGGTAGAGGATCTTCAGTTTCACATTCCCTGCGATTTTGGTGCCCATACTGCTGGCGGTTGCCGAGATATCGAGGGAGAGCTGAGAGTCTTCGTCCGTTTCCTTGCTTAAAAGTTGATATACCTGGGAACAAATCGCGTACTTTGACTATTTTCGTATTACGAAAACTACACTTACCTGAGAGTGCTGCGTCATTCCGGACTGCTTTTTGCGCGTTCTCCGGTTACCTGAAACAATAAGCTAATTATAAATAGTGTTCTCGACTACCTACCCACAATTTGGAATTAAATATTAGAGTAATTTCAAAAAACTCAGTTTTTCGGCTATAATTCAAAATTTTTCTTCAAAATTTTTCTGGCTTTTGACTTGGGACGGTAGAGGATCTTCAGTTTCACATTCCCTGCGATTTTGGTGCCCATACTGCTGGCGGTTGCCGAGATATCGAGGGAAAACTGAAAATTTTCGCCCGCCCACCCTCCCATTGTTTATATCCTAGAGGTAGAATTTCAAATTTTGACCAAAAATTATTTTTTCTTAGATTTTTCTCCTGAACAGATAGGACTTATATACATACTTTTTAGTAGGTTTTTGACCATAAGTGAGCCCTTTTGCTCTATATTTAAGGAGATATTATTTACTTCACATTACAAATTTGACAACAATTTTATATATAACTTATACAAACATTATTTTTATTTCTTGACTTTACTGACACGTCCCAGTGAGGCACCAAGATGTATGTTGGACTTAGGACACCTGTCCAAAACCCTGACAACAACGACCAGGATTCTCGGAGCCTGAGACAAACAGAAGCAGCTATGTCGAGCCCCACCACAAGTGTTGCCAATAGTGTAACGGAGACACTTATTAACCTCTCACCTCCAAAGACCACAACAACAACATTTGACTCTCCAAAGTCAAAGTCGCAGATAGCACCAAAGCTCATGGCTGAAGCCTCTTTGAGCCCCACCGGCTCGAATTGGTGCTCAAAAGGTACTGACCGTATAGCGGAAGCGAAGTCTTGCCTAACAAAAGCAAAGATCCAGATTTACCTATCACGAAATTTGAAGTCAGACATAAAGGCCACCGTGCTAGAAATGCTGGACCGACTTTACTTGTTAGTTAAGGAGGCAAGCAAGGCAAAAACTACAAACCGGAGGAATTTATGCGAAGAATTTAGAAGAGAAGTACGACCAGAACACACAACAGGAGAAAGGGTAAACTTCGCAGAATTAAATAAACTCTTGGAGGAACATGCGGCAATAGTAAAAGAAAATACTCAGAAAATCGAGGTTTTGAGAGACGCTTTAGAAAAAAAGACGTACGCAACCGTGACGGCGGCGACCACTAAGGCGCAAATCCAGATGCCATCTGCACTGCACTCAGTGGTCGTCACCGCCAAAGATGAAGCGGAAACTGGGGAGAACGTACTAGAAATGATTAGAAAGGCTGTAAATGCTAAAGAAGGAGGAGTAGAGGTTGAAAGAATTAGGAAAGCAAAGGATAGAAAAGTAATAGTAGGATGTAGGTCAGAAGAAGAAAGAAGAAAAGTTAAAGAAAGACTTAGCAAGGCTAGTGAATTAAACGTGGAAGATGTAAAAAATAAGGATCCCTTAGTTATCTTTAAGGACGTCTTTCAGCACAACAGCGACGATGAGATACTCAAAGCCCTAAGGACGCAAAATAAAGCCCTTTTCAAGGACATTAACAAAGAAGACAATAGAGCTGAAATAGCGTATAAAAAACGCACTAGAAATCCGCACACAAGTCATATAGTGATGAGGGTCTCCCCGAAACTGTGGCAACATCTGACCCAAGCTGAGGCAGTGCATATTGACCTGCAACGAGTACGAGTAGTGGATCAATCCCCATTGGTTCAATGCTCTCTCTGCCTCGGCTACGGGCACGGCCGACGTCTCTGCAAAGAGACACTGGAGAAGTGTAGCCACTGTGGAGGCCCTCATCTCAGGACTCAGTGTGCGGATTGGCTCGCTGGCGTGACCCCTTCCTGCTGTAATTGCATGCACGCCAAACTTGCGAAAACGGACCACAACGCGTTCAGCCAAGAATGCGCAATCAGACGGAAGTGGGATGCGCTAGCTAGAGCCATGGTAGCGTACTGCTAAAGTTGTCCCCGGCAGAAATCTTGTCTCAGCCAACACGAAGCCATACATTGTAGCCCAAGCAAATTTGCAGCGAAAGGAACTAGCAACAAACGAGATCATGCTTGAGGCCAACGATAAGAAGATGGCTCTCGCCATGCTCCAGGAGCCATACATCGGAGGGACAGGTCGGATGAAGAATTACAAAGGCGCGAGGATCTACCAAAGCACTAAACCTAGTGACGGTCCAGTCAAAGCAGCAATAGCTGTCTTCGATCCCGATCTGGACGTCACTCAGTTTCCTGACTTTACTACGTCAAACATTGTAGTCATAAAGGTCAGGACCAGTGCCTGGGAGATCCTCGTTGTATCCTTCTATTTCGAACCATACCCGGAACCGATAGGGCCATACCTGGAGCAGCTGAGCAAGATCAAAAACTTCTTCTGCAGAAACATGATTATTGGAGGGGACGCAAATGCGAAAAATCCTTGGTGGGGCAGCCCAATCATCAACGACAGGGGGGAGGATATGGCCGGTGCTCTCGAAGATATGAGCATGCAGGTGCTCAACAACGACCCTGACACCCCTACCTTCTTCACCACTAGGGGTGGGAAGATATATAAGAGCTTTGTAGATGTGACGGCATGCTCGCCGGAACTTCTAAACCTGGTAGACGATTGGCACGTAGACGAAGGCATGACGAGCTCTGATCACAACACCATTGTATTCAAAATTAGACAGATTAGATCAAAAGGCATTAGTGTAAAAAGGACAACGCGGATTTTTAATAGTAAAAAAGCGAACTGGGGTCATTTTCATGAGAAAATGACCCAGTTACTAATAGATAATAACCTAAATACAATAGAAATAGAAAAAATAGATAGTAAAGACGAATTAGAAAATAAAATAAAAACATACACAAATTTAGTTATAGAAGCATGTAATGAAACCATACCCAAAATTAATTCCAAAGAAGTAGTAACCTTACCGTGGTGGTGTGAAGAGCTCGCCAAGCTGAAGAGAGAAGCAGTCGTCAGGAAGCGCAGGATCCGGTGGGCAGCGCCAGTCCGAAGAGACGGGGTCGTCGCGAGGTATCTGGAAGCAAAAGAAAAATATGAGACACAGGCAAAAAAGGCACAAATAGAATCGTGGAAGGAGTTTTGTGGGAAACAGGAACGTGAAGGCATATGGGAAGGAATATACAGGGTGATTGGAAGAACAACGAAACGACACGAGGACTTGCCATTAGCTAAAGATGGGAAGGTGAGGGATGCGAAGGAATCGGTCAGGATGTTAGCGGAGACTTTCTACCCTGAAGACCTGGAGAGCGAGGATAACGCGGACCACCGACAAATCAGGACATTAGCTGCCCAGGTAAATAGCAACCATAATGAACCAGATGATCCGCTCTTTACGCTGGTGGAGCTAAGAGAGTCGGTGGAAAGTTTCAACCCCAAGAAAGCCCCAGGAATGGATGGTCTCACTGCTGACATCTGTAGCCATGCCATATCGAAAAACCCTGAAATGTTCCTCGCTATAACCAACAAATGCCTTGAACTCGGTCACTTTCCCATCATCTGGAAGGAGGCCTCTGTAGTGGTTCTTCGAAAACCGGGAAAGGATGACTACACAAACCCAAAGTCATACAGACCCATAGGACTCCTTCCGGTGATGGGAAAGATACTGGAGAAAATGTTGGTTAAAAGGCTGAAATGGCATCTGGTAAAAAGGCTCAGTACTCGCCAGTACGGCTTCATGCCCCAAAGAAGCACCGAAGACTCCCTCTATGACCTCATGCAGCATATACGTAACAAACTGAGCCAGAAAAAATTGCTCACACTGGTATCGCTGGACATAGAGGGAGCCTTTGACAGCGCTTGGTGGCCAGCCATAAAAGTACGACTGGCTGAGGAAAGGTGCCCGATAAACCTTAGAAGACTGATGGACAGTTACCTTCAAGACCGAAAAGTCAACGTGAGGTACGCAGGCGAAGAGTGCTCCAAAAGCACAGACAAGGGGTGTGTCCAGGGCTCCATAGGAGGACCAATATTATGGAACTTACTGCTGGACCCCCTTCTAAAGAAACTGGAGCAAAAAGGAGTCTACGCCCAAGCATATGCTGATGACATAGTCCTCGTGTTTGACGGCAACACGGCCCTAGAAGTTCAGAGAGATGCCAATGACGCTCTCGCTTTTGTGCGGGAGTGGGGAGTCAAGAACAAACTCAAATTCGCTCCACACAAGACCAACGCCATGGTGGTCACGCGGAAATTGAAGTATGACACTCCTCTCCTGCGCATGGGCGGGGTCGTCATTGGCATGTCAACTGAGATAAAACTTCTGGGAGTAACCATCGATGACAAGTTGACATGGAATAGTCACGTTACAAACGTATGTCAAAAAGCCGTCAACATTTATAAAAAACTGTCCACAGCGGCAAAAGTGAGCTGGGGCCTTCACCCGGAAGTCGTGCGTGTTATATACACAGCGGTAGTAGAACCGGTGATAACGTACGCTGCTAGTATTTGGGCTCCTGCGTCCAAGAAACTAGGAGTGCAGAAGCAGCTTAACGTCGTCCAAAGAGGCTTTGCACAGAAATTGTGTAAAGCCTATCGCACGGTCTCTCTGAACTCCGCGTTAGTACTGGCAGGAATACTACCCCTTGACCTCAGGATACAGGAAGCAGCGGCACTGTATGAGGCCAAGAGGGGGATCCCCCAGCCAGTGCTAGGAGACGGAGAGATTGAGCGAATGACGGCGTTTGTCGCAACCCCTCACCCGGCGCAACACATAGCTCTGGGATTCACTTGCTTGGTAGACCAAAACGACATTGATAGGAGCAGTCAGGCAGTACAAATTTTTACGGACGGCAGCAAGATTGAGGGTAAGGTTGGGGCGGCATTGTCTCTTTGGAGCAATTCCGCCGAAACCAAAAGCCTGAAGTTAAAGCTGTCGTCCTACTGCACGGTCTACCAAGCCGAGCTACTCGCTATATATAGGGCAACCGAAGAAGCGCTAAAGAGCACAAAGACCAGTTTCGGAGTCTATAGCGACTCAAGGTCTTCCCTACAATCAGTGGCCAACTGCTGTTCTCTCCATCCCCTCGCAGTCAAGTCCCGCGAAAACATAGAAAAGTGCGTCAAGTTGAACAAAAAAGTGGAGCTTTTCTGGGTAAAGGCACATGCGGGACTCGAGGGGAATGAGAGAGCAGACCAGTTGGCTAAGGACGCGGCCTTGAAGACGAAAACAAAACCAGCGTACGATAAATGTCCGATTTCATTCGTTAAGAGACAACTCCGCATTGCAACTCTTGACGAATGGAATCGGAGATATAAATTAGGATGCACCGCTTCAGTGACCAAACTGTTCTTCCCGGATGCTGTCTCGGCTTTTAGAATCGTCAGAAAAATCGATATATCCAACACGATCACACAGATACTCACAGGGCACGGAGGGTTCTCTGAATACTTACATCGTTTTAAGTGTAAGGAGAGCCCCTCGTGTGTCTGTGAGCCCAGCAAAGACGAGACAGTAATCCATATAATAACGGAGTGTCCTGTATATGGCCGCGAGCGATTTGAGTTTGAACAGGAAACTGGAACCAACCTGAAAGCAAATAATTTGAACGAATTTATGGCAGACGATAAAATAAGAAAGAAATTTTTAGAGTTCTGTATAAAAATCGTTAATAGAGTTATAAAAAAGAATAAATAGATACATAATATAGATTGAATAACTATATCATAAGATATAGATATATAAATCAAACGGGCAATGAATCAGATACATAAATAAAACAAGTAAATATACATAGCTTAAAATTCAGAAACGTATAAATATAATTGGCAAATATTACACAGATAAAAAAGATTGAATAACTATATTGTAAAATATAGATATATAAATCAAATGAGTAATAATATAGATAAATACAAAAAAAACAAGCAAATATGCATAATGGGAAGTTAGA
>CANOBA010000004.1:0-17500 GCA_947563715.1 Lycia hirtaria | reverse complement strand
AACCTAACCTAACCTAACCTAACCTAACCTAACCTAACCTAACCTAACCTAACCTAACCTAACCTAACCTAACCTAACCTAACCTAACCTAACCTAACCTAACCTAACCTAACCTAACCTAACCTAACCTAACCTAACCTAACCTAACCTAACCTAACCTAACCTAACCTAACCTAACCTAACCTAACCTAACCTAACCTAACCTAACCTAACCTAACCTAACCTAACCTAACCTAACCTAACCTAACCTAACCTAACCTAACCTAACCTAACCTAACCTAACCTAACCTAACCTAACCTAACCTAACCTAACCTAACCTAACCTAACCTAACCTAACCTAACCTAACCTAACCTAACCTAACCTAACCTAACCTAACCTAACCTAACCTAACCTAACCTAACCTAACCTAACCTAACCTAACCTAACCTAACCTAACCTAACCTAACCTAACCTAACCTAACCTAACCTAACCTAACCTAACCTAACCTAACCTAACCTAACCTAACCTAACCTAACCTAACCTAACCTAACCTAACCTAACCGGACTATTTTCGTATAACGAAAACTACACTTACCTGAGAGTGCTGCGTCATTCCGGACTGCTTTTTGCGCGTTCTCCGGTTACCTGAAACAATAAGCTAATTATAAATAGTGTTCTCGACTACCTACCCACAATTTGGAATTAAATATTAGAGTAATTTCAAAAAACTCAGTTTTTCGGCTATAATTCAAAATTTTTCTTCAAAATTTTTCTGGCTTTTGACTTGGGACGGTAGAGGATCTTCAGTTTCACATTCCCTGCGATTTTGGTGCCCATACTGCTGGCGGTTGCCGAGATATCGAGGGAGAGCTGAGAGTCTTCGTCCGTTTCCTTGCTTAAAAGTTGATATACCTGGGAACAAATCGCATACATTGACTATTTTCGTATAACGAAAACTACACTTACCTGAGAGTGCTGCGTCATTCCGGACTGCTTTTTGCGCGTTCTCCGGTTACCTGAAACAATAAGCTAATTATAAATAGTGTTCTCGACTACCTACCCACAATTTGGAATTAAATATTAGAGTAATTTCAAAAAACTCAGTTTTTCGGCTATAATTCAAAATTTTTCTTCAAAATTTTTCTGGCTTTTGACTTGGGACGGTAGAGGATCTTCAGTTTCACATTCCCTGCGATTTTGGTGCCCATACTGCTGGCGGTTGCCGAGATATCGAGGGAGAGCTGAGAGTCTTCGTCCGTTTCCTTGCTTAAAAGTTGATATACCTGGGAACAAATCGCATACATTGACTATTTTCGTATAACGAAAACTACACTTACCTGAGAGTGCTGCGTCATTCCGGACTGCTTTTTGCGCGTTCTCCGGTTACCTGAAACAATAAGCTAATTATAAATAGTGTTCTCGACTACCTACCCACAATTTGGAATTAAATATTAGAGTAATTTCAAAAAACTCAGTTTTTCGGCTATAATTCAAAATTTTTCTTCAAAATTTTTCTGGCTTTTGACTTGGGACGGTAGAGGATCTTCAGTTTCACATTCCCTGCGATTTTGGTGCCCATACTGCTGGCGGTTGCCGAGATATCGAGGGAGAGCTGAGAGTCTTCGTCCGTTTCCTTGCTTAAAAGTTGATATACCTGGGAACAAATCGCATACATTGACTATTTTCGTATAACGAAAACTACACTTACCTGAGAGTGCTGCGTCATTCCGGACTGCTTTTTGCGCGTTCTCCGGTTACCTGAAACAATAAGCTAATTATAAATAGTGTTCTCGACTACCTACCCACAATTTGGAATTAAATATTAGAGTAATTTCAAAAAACTCAGTTTTTCGGCTATAATTCAAAATTTTTCTTCAAAATTTTTCTGGCTTTTGACTTGGGACGGTAGAGGATCTTCAGTTTCACATTCCCTGCGATTTTGGTGCCCATACTGCTGGCGGTTGCCGAGATATCGAGGAAAAACTGAAAATTTTCGCCCGCCCACCCACCCATTGTTGATGCCCAAGAGGTAGAATTTCGATTTTGGTCCAAAATTATTTTTATTTTCATACAATTTATTTTAGTTGTATGGTTCATTGCCATACTAAATAACGTATTTACAACATATAAACCATCTTGACCTATTATATCTAACGATATAAATACTTTGATACTTATAAATTAATACTCATACATTTTACGTGTTGACAATTGACTATATTATTATTGCTCTGCAATATTATTGTTTTATACTAAATTATTGACGTTATAGTTTATATATATATATATATATATATATATTGTGGTTAAATTGAAATAGTCCCCGTCACAGCTTTAATAATGTTCCTCCGGACACCAGTGCAGGTGGCACATTCGGGTCAAGATGAAAACAGAGAGACGCCACCCGAAATCCCCGATTGCGCTGAGAGTCCTGACAAAGTCATTGCACCAGGAACGATCACTAAGCACGCAGGACCGCCAATCCGCAGTGTTCGACGAAGCATTGGAGAGTGGGAGTCGGGAAATCCGGATCCGACCGATTTATTGTCCCCCATTAAGACACCTTCCGAGGAGTCTAATAAGCCTAAATCAGCAGCAGTTAAGAGGCTTTTGATGGAGGACACTAGAAGCCCACCTAGCCCACCTATACCTTTAGCTGGAAAATACCCGGATAGACTGTCTGAGGCAAGGGCCTGCGTGTCAAGTGCAAAGCTGTACATACGCAAATCAAAAAATCTGAAGACCGAGATAAAAGTAAGCGTTATAAACGCAATTGACCGATTGTACCAAATAGTGAAGGAATCGACCTTAACAAAGAGTAGCAAAAAATCGGGTAGGACGGAAGAAGAAGAAAAAGAATTCAAAGAAATTAGAAGCGGAAAAGGTTCAGATATAGAAGGAATATTGGAGAAACATTTAGAATTGATTAAAGAAAACAATGAAAGAATAGGGAACTTGCAGTTGAAGTTAAATGAAAATTATGTTACCAGAACATTAGACAATACAGTGGAAGAAAATGTGGAAAAACTTCTAGATGAAGTAAAACAGATCCGACTTAGGACAGAGGAGACTGGAAGGAGAGTCGAAACCCTACAGGAAGCAATTCCATCATATGCGGACGTCTTGGCAAGGCCCACGGCACCGGCCAAGCCAGTGACCCCAACGAGGCTTCCCAAGCACTCCATCATTATATCTTCCGACATCGAGAAGGATACTAGTGAGGAAGTGCTTGGGAAGGTGAGATCTGCACTGGAAGCGACCACGAATGGGCTGCAACTCACAAGGGTGCAAAAGGTCAAAAACCAAAAAGTAGTTCTGAGTTGCGCCACTAAGGAGGAATTGAAAAGGGTGACGGAGAAAATAAAAACAAAAAATAAGAATCTCAGCGTGGAAGAGGCTAGAAACAAAGACCCGCTACTTATCATTAAGAATCTCCTCACCTTTTACAAGGACGATAATATAGTGGCGTCTCTTAAAACTCAAAATGTCGGGCTTTTGGGGGACCTGGAGGACAACGAATTCAGAGCCGTGGTGAGGTACCGAAGACGAGCGAGGAACCCCCACGAGAATCATGTTGTCCTACAGGTCTCACCAAAAGTCTGGCAAAGACTGACCTCGGCTGGACGTGTACATGTCGATCTGCAATTTGCGGCGGTTCAGGACCAGAGTCCACTGGTACAGTGTACGAGATGCCTTGGGTATGGGCACGGGCGCAGGTTATGCAAGGAATCAGTGGACGTGTGCAGTTACTGCGCCGGCCCACACCTCCGGGCGGACTGTCCGTCATACCTTGCTGGTGAGACTCCAACCTGCCGTAACTGTAGGAAGGCAAAGGCCCAAGACGAGGGGCACAATGCCTTCGACGGGGAGTGCCCTATTCGTAAACGCTGGGATGCCATAGCCCGCTCAAGCGTTGCATACTGCTAACGAAAAGGGCACCCCAAACACCATAGATGCAAGTACAGCTGTAAGACAAAACGTGAAGGAGTACAAAACCATACAAGCAAACCTTCAACGAAAACAGCTAGCTACAGATGAGCTCTTTTTAGTTGCTCGTTCAAGAGGTTTGAGCTTCGCACTAGTCCAGGAACCATATGTAGGAGCTAGGGGAGAGCTCAAGAGGTACAATGGTACACGGATCGTCCAATGCCAGCGGAACAGGACTAAGCCAGTGAAGGCAGCGGTGATCGTATTCGATGACGAAGTAGAGATCCTGGATAATCCAACCACAGTCTCCGAAAACATAGTCTTCACCATTTTGAAAACTGACAAATGGACAGTTGGAGTGTTTTCGGTATATTTCGAGGACAGTGAGCCGCTTGAGCCCTACCTTGATAGACTAAAAGATAACCTGGATGGCACAAGGATCGATAAGATACTGATCGGTGGCGACATAAATGCATGGAGCACGTGGTGGGGAAGCTCATCTGAGGACGACAGAGGCGCAACCTACAGGGAATTCCTAGAGGAAGCTGATATGCAGATTCTGAACTCTGGGACCGACCCTACCTTCGACACAGTTACCTTCGACACAGTCCGAGGTGGCCGCCATCTCACAAGCAACGTTGATGTGACAGTATGCTCAACACGATTGCTGCGGCACATAAAGGACTGGAAGGTGGACAGAACAGCGGTCACCAGTTCAGACCACAATGCTATCACATTTAGTATCGGCCTTGAAAAGCCCCTGGAAAAGAGGATGCCGATGACCACACGTGTCTACGACACACGCAAAGCTGACTGGGGGCGGTTCACTGAGGAGGTAAAACATTTATTAGACCTAAACAACATTACATTAGATAATATCCAAAAAATAGGAAGTAAGGAAGAATTAGAGTTATTAATACAAAATTATATAGACAAAATTAAAAAGGCGTGTCAAAATTCAATACCTCAAATTAATAGTAGAAAAAAGAAAAATTACTTACCTTGGTGGAACGAAGACCTGGAACGCTTGAAGAGTGTCGTGAACACGAAGAGACGCAGGATCCGCTGCGCAGCACCTCGGAGACGCCCATATGTAGTCGAAGAATACCTGGAAGCAAAGAATACGTATGAAATAGCTGCAAAAAAGGCACAAAACGAAAGCTGGATGGCGTTTTGTACTAAACAAGAAAAAGAGAGCATGTGGGACAGAGTATATAGGGTGATCAGAAGCAAGACAGGAAGACACGAAGACCAGCTTTTACAGGAAAATGGAGCTATTCTGGGTCCAATGGAGTCGGTCGAATTGCTTGCTAAAACATTCTTCCCAGATGACAATTGTCAACTGGATAGTGATATCCACAAGTCGATTCGAAGAGAGGCTGAAGAGATAGGCAATTCGACAATAGATGATACCAACGACCCGCCGTTTACTATGGATGAGTTAAAAAGGACCTTGAGCAGTTTCAATCCGAGGAAATCTCCCGGGATGGACGGATTCACTGCGGATATTTGCTTTAGGGCAGTATCCGCAGCCGAGGAAGTTTTTCTGGGAATTTTGAACAAATGTTTATCCCTGTCATGCTTCCCATCACCCTGGAAGGATGCGACCGTTGTGGTGCTTCGGAAGCCCGGTAAGAGTGATTACGGTAACGCAAAGTCTTACCGACCGATAGGGTTGCTGTCTGTTCTGGGGAAGGTTCTCGAGAAAATGGTAGTAAGGAGGATCAGATGGCACTTACTACCAAGAACCAACCCAAAACAGTACGGTTTTGTCCCCCAAAAAAGTACGGAAGACGCACTGTACGACCTGATGCAGAAAATAAAAGAAAACTTACAAAGGAAGGAAATCACCGTTATCGTATCACTCGATATCGAAGGGGCTTTCGATAGCGCCTGGTGGCCTGCAATAAAAACCCAGCTCAAAAAGAAAAAATGCCCCCTGAACCTGAGGAAGCTGGTAATCAGTTACTTGGAAGAACGCAGAGTTACTGTAAACTACGCCGGCCAAACATGCAGCAAGAAAACCGATAAGGGTTGCGTTCAAGGTTCAATCGCGGGCCCAACCTTTTGGAACATGCTACTTGACCCACTATTGGAAGATCTGGACGCTCGAGGCGTACACGTGCAAGCGTTTGCTGATGATGTTGTTTTGATGTTTTCCGGACATTCAGCCCTAAAGATACAAGGACAGGTAAACCAGACTCTCGCACATGTGTATGAATGGGGCATTAAAAATAAACTCAAATTTGCGGCACAAAAGACGAACGCCATGGTTATAACCAAAAAACTCAAGTTCGATACCCCAGTCATGCACATGGGCGGAGTAGATATACCTGTAGTGGATGAAATAAAATTGCTCGGCCTTACAATAGACAAAAAATTGACTTTTAACAAGCACGTATCAAATATCTGTTGTAAGGCCGCCAATATATACAAACAGCTCGCCAGAACCGCGAAAATAGAATGGGGCTTGAGCCCGGAGATCATCAAAACAATATATTTTGCGGTTATAGAACCGATTGTAATGTACGCCTCGAGCGTGTGGGCGCAGGCAGCGGATAAATTGATGGTCAAAAAACAGCTAAATGCCATCCAGCGCGGATTCGCGCAAAAGATTTGCAAGTCCTATAGAACAGCCCCTCTAAATGCAGTACTCGTACTAGCTGGGCTGCTTCCATTGGATCTTCGGATCCAAGAAGCAGCGCAGCTGTACGAAGCGAAGAGGGGGAAATCACCACTGGAACACGCTGGTTGGGAGATCGAAAAGCGAGTCTGCTTTATGCGAGCTCCACACCCGGCTAAAGAGATAAACGTTGAGTTTAACTGCCTCAATGATATGCTGCCTGAAACCCTAGACCGATTTCAAATCCCCGAAACGCACATATACACAGACGGAAGTAAATTGGAAGGAAAAGTAGGAGCAGCATATACTCTTTGGGAAAACGGAGCAGAGACAAAAATAAAGAAGATGAGACTCGAGCCGTACTGCACTGTGTTTCAAGCAGAGCTTTACGCACTTTACCAAGCCACAGAGCTGTTGCTTAAGGCAAAGCAACAAAACGTAGCAGTGCTTAGCGACTCGAGATCTGCACTCCAAATTGTCCAAAATGCAGATACGTTCCATCCGCTAGCCTTTACAGTGCGCAGGAACATAGCCAAATTAAAAGAGGATGGACGGATCATCAGGCTGTTCTGGGTCAAGGCACATGTGGGTATTCCAGGAAACGAGAGGGCCGATGAATTGGCGAAGCAAGCAGCGTTGTACACTAAAACATCTGCAAACTACAACAAATGCCCAGTGTCTTATGTTAAGAGAGAAATCCGGAGGAAAACAGTGGACCAGTGGGGCAAACGTTATATTCAGGGTGACACAGGGAATGTAACAAAATTGTTTTTACCGGACGTATCACAGGCACATTCAATAATTCAAAAGTTCCAACTTACACCAATCCTGACGCAGGTGATGACCGGCCATGGGGGGTTCTCCGCGTACTTGAGTCGTTTCAAGTGCAAGGAGAACTCCTCATGTGTCTGCGAACCTGGAACAGAAGAAACAATTAAGCATATCCTACTTGAGTGCCCTAAATATGGTGCTGATAGGTACGATTTGGAGTCCGCGACTAACATGACGTTGTCAGAAACATCATTATGGGAAATGATGGCAGGGAAGAAATCCAGACCGTACCTGCTAGCATACTGCACTAAAGTAGCAAAAGACGTTATACATAGGAATAGAACTAGATGACACTGAGCGTCATCCAGGACTATAATAACCTAATAAACCTGTAAAAAATGCGTACAACACTAATTTTAAGTAATTATAGGTATGTACACATGAAACCAAAAGACAATAAATAAAAAAGTTGAAGTAAAATTGTTTCGGATCCTAAATTAACATAACTAGACATCAAATAAGCTTAAGAATTAGATAATCATTAAAAACAGAATAAAAACATATAAACCAAAATCAAATATACATAATATTATCGTACTATCTATATCTGAATACAAACTTTAAACAAAACACAATACAAAACAATAAACAATAAATGACGTAGAATATATATAAACTATATAACTATAACTTATTAAATATTAATCTATATTAAATTCTATACTTAAATTAAATTCTTATAAATATTTCAAAATGTATTTATTAAAATGAAAAATTAGATAAAAGTCAATAAGACTTACAAAATAAAATAAAAATACATTACTATATCAACCTAAAACAGGACCCTTAAACTCTAAGGGGAATATAGGTGGAGGAGGACGGCAAAAAAAAAAAAAAAAAAAAAAAAAACCTAACCTAACCTAACCTAACCTAACCTAACCTAACCTAACCTAACCTAACCTAACCTAACCTAACCTAACCTAACCTAACCTAACCTAACCTAACCTAACCTAACCTAACCTAACCTAACCTAACCTAACCTAACCTAACCTAACCTAACCTAACCTAACCTAACCTAACCTAACCTAACCTAACCTAACCTAACCTAACCTAACCTAACCTAACCTAACCTAACCTAACCTAACCTAACCTAACCTAACCTAACCTAACCTAACCTAACCTAACCTAACCTAACCTAACCTAACCTAACCTAACCTAACCTAACCTAACCTAACCTAACCTAACCTAACCTAACCTAACCTAACCTAACCTAACCTAACCTAACCTAACCTAACCTAACCTAACCTAACCTAACCTAACCTAACCTAACCTAACCTAACCTAACCTAACCTAACCTAACCTAACCTAACCTAACCTAACCTAACCTAACCTAACCTAACCTAACCTAACCTAACCTAACCTAACCTAACCTAACCTAACCTAACCTAACCTAACCTAACCTAACCTAACCTAACCTAACCTAACCTAACCTAACCTAACCTAACCTAACCTAACCTAACCTAACCTAACCTAACCTAACCTAACCTAACCTAACCTAACCTAACCTAACCTAAAAGAAACTCCACCCTAGAAACACTCCCCCCTCCTCCACCTACGCAAAACGTCACACTCCCAACAACAGTAACTGCGCGAGTCCCTGTAGAAGATGCCCCCATCAAAAGCTTTGCTACCAACCACCTATTAGCAAGCACAGAAAGAGGGGTCCCAGGAATTCGTCTTCGCAGTGTGGCTCTGTTCATGGACAGTAATAAGGAAAGATTTGGAATAAGCTTCTGTATTGCTCCGGAGAAGAAGCGCGTCCGCATGTCACCGGGAATCTCATGCCTGCTAAACGGGAGCACCGCTAAAGTCACTATGAAGCGGAAGGCTTACGACGCTCTGCCTGAGACTGAGGTGGCCGGTCACCGATGCCGACTGGTGCGATCAAAGAACAAGACGATCGCGCTGTTCGAGTGGACAGACCGGTCTCCTTTCGCTCAGGCAAGCCTGTTGCTCTCGGAATTAGAAACACCAGCGGACGGGATCCCCCGTGTGATAAGCGTCGACGCAATGAACGTTGAGTTCTGGAAATGTGAAGTCGAGGATCGGCTAGGTTGCACGAAGGCCTCAGAACACCATGAGGTCGTAGTGTACGAAGACAGAGGCGAAAATCTTGGTTTTCTAAAGACACCCGCAGTCAAACGTACCACTGCAGCAAACGGCCGGGGACATCCAGTTCCAGAATTAAGCGGATCTGAACGGGCGCAACAGAAAGTGGATGCTGAAAAAGCCGCCGCACATCAAAGCGGTCGCCGTGAGGAGAGCGAAGGCCGAGTCTCCGCTCTCTGGACGGCGTTCAGTACTGCTACGCAGAGCTTATTCCAGAAATCCCCCAAGACTCCAAAGCAAAGTAAGCCCTTCCTGATAACAACGTCAAAGGTGCAGCTGCAACTGCACCCGAAGGTCAGTACGAGAGCCGACAAGGGACAAGTCAGTCCGCCACGTCTCATCCCCGCCTCGACGCCGCAGGAACATGCCAGAAACGCCCTCCTCGAATTTCTAGCCGTGACGAGAGCGACCAGACAGGTCAATCTCATAACCTGCGAAAACATCATGCAGTCTTTCAGGCACGGTAATGAAGGTCTCCTGAAGGTGAGATTGGAGGAGGCAAAAGCAGCCATGTACAATAATGATACATCCCAGTTCATCATGGGAGCCGTAAAAGGCGAGTACATGGCAGCTTACAGTGCAGGAAATGGTTTTGTGGCGCTGGACGCGGCTGAGACGAAGCGGACTGGAAAACTGAAGTACGCAACACCTCCAAATGATCCTATCGTAGTTATCGCCCAATGTACCAAAATAATGCTAGAGGACAGAGTTCTCGAGATGGCTAAAGCCATCATCGGGAACCCTGAAATCGATGCACAGTGGGAAAGCTGGACGATACCAAAAATACGGTGGATCAATGGCGTTCCGGGATGTGGAAAGTCTACATGGGTAGTAAGACACTTTGATGTGGACAAGGACGTTATCATCACCACAACATCTGAAGCAGCCAAAGATCTGAGGGAGAAGCTAGCGCACCGAGTGGGTGACCTGGTGAAAACCAAGGTGCGAACTATGGCTTCTGTACTCGTAAATGGATTCAGGAAGCGAGAGCACCGTGACCGCCTACTGGTGGACGAGGCTCTCATGAACCATTTTGGAGCCATAGTGATGGCTTCTCGGCTGTCTGGTGCTAACGAACTTGTCCTTATCGGAGATGTAAATCAGTTGCCTTTTATCGACAGGGAAAATCTCTTCGAGTTAAGGTACTGCCGCCCTGACCTGGTTACCAACATCAACCAGGAGTTTCTTTGCACAAACCGATGCCCAATGGACGTTGCGTACGCGTTGGGGGAGATATACTCCGGTATATACTCCTCAGTTCCCCGTATTAGGTCTCTAGAGCGGAAAAGGTACACTGGAGCACATATACCTAGCACCCTCCCCAACACCCTCTTTTTAGTTCACACGCAAGAGGAAAAGGAGACCCTGATCAACCAGGGTTTTGGCGAGGGCAATGGGTCGTGCACACTTACCATTCATGAAGCTCAGGGACTTAAATGCGAGTCGGTAATCGTTATAAAGACCAAAGAAAGGCAAAGCCTGCACGACAGTGTCCCACATGCAGTCGTGGCGATTTCGCGGCACACGAGGTGCTTCACGTACTATTCCGACGACTATGAAGATGCCATCAGCCGATATGTGCAACGCGCGGTGGCTGCGTCATCTAAGACCATCTGCGACTACAACTTGCAGATGGCAATCAAAGATCGGAATGAGGCGGTGGTGGAGACCATGCGACACGTCGTACAGCCCTAATTAAGTAAAAAAAAAAAAAAAAATTACGTCTGTGTAAACTTAGATAGAAAATATTGTTCATAGTTGTAGAAACGTGTTGTCATGTGTGTGCCCTGAGCATTCATGCTCACCATCGGAAGCTCCTTCTAGCGGCGGCGTCGTGTGGTGTGGCGGGTCGCTCTCTTCCCTCAAATATGGTTGAGGAGGGCGATGGCTGGCATGCGCGTCAGACTCGTGATCGGGCGCTGCTTGCGGGACGCTGGTCTGCTCGTGGCACGCACATGATAGTTATAGTATATAATATAATGTAAAAAAAAAAAAAAAAAAAAAAAAAAAGGGAAGTGAAATAAATAAAAAAAAAAAAAAAAATACATATAAGTAAAAAAAAAAAAAAAAAAAAAAATAATATATATATATATATATATATATATAAAAGAAAAAAAAAAAAAAAAAAAAAAAAAAGAAAAAAAAAAAAAAAAACATCCTCTCGTACTAATTAAATAAGAATAGATTAAGAATTTTAATGAAATTTATAATAAAATAAAAAGTTTATGTTAAAAAATGGCACAGACCCTGGAGTCTGTGGTGAATAACTTTATTTATAAAAAAAAAAAAAAAACCTAACCTAACCTAACCTAACCTTTTTTTTTTTTTTTTTTTTTTTTTTTTTTTTGACCCAGAGGAAATCCTTTATGGATACACACGACGCCCCGGGGGAGGCGCGTGGTTATGTGGGAGTCCCGCCCAGGCAGATTGCCCGGTATACCGGGTTACCCACTAAAACCTCTGGGGTGTTCCTTCCTGGCGCTATGTGCCGAGCCTATGGGAGCACTGTTCGCACTCACTCCACGGACCCGGCGCGCTCTGGTCCCCTGGGACCCTTCCCTAGTAGGGGTGGAGGTCTGGAGATCTCCACCCCTCTTCCTTGAGTGGCGCGCGGAAACACCGCGCGCGCCACCTCTGGGGCTACGCTCGTCAGGTGACGGACCCCCCCGGGTCCGTCCCCCAAGGCCCCTTCTATGGCGGTCGGAGGAGGGCGTGGAAGATCCTCCTCCGACGCCCAGGACGACGGCGGCGCATCGGTAGGTCCGTGAGGGCCTCCCGCTCGCGCTCAGCTGCCTCCTTCCGGAGCATTACTTGCTCACAGAAGGAGACCGCCGCCTCCCACGATCTCTCACTTCCGACCATTGAACGAATCAATGCCGGCAGAGAGAGATCGTTCCCTACAACTGCGACGAGGTCACGACGCTCGCTGGCGAATGCTGGGCATGCTTGCATGCTGCGCCGTGTCCTCGCTGCAGCTGCAATGGTGGCACGCGGTCGTCGGTTCCCTTCCGGCTATATGGCACAGATACTTCCCAAAGCAACCATGCCCGGAAAGCACCTGCACCAGCCGGAAGGTAATCGACCCGCGCGCCCTGTCCAGCCAGTCCTCTAGGACAGGCCGGACAGCCTCGACGGTCCAGCTCCCGGCCCTGGGATGGGCCAGTCGCTCCTTCCACTCCCTCACCATCGACCGTCGAGCGTGGAACTTCCACACTTCGACCTCCCTCGGTGCCGGACTCTGTCCGGTGCGGCGGAGTTCAGCGCGCCATGCGTACATGTTCGCACGAACATCCGCCTCCAAGTCCCAGGGAGGTGACCCGGCTAATAGACAAGCCGCCTCGCCAGAGATAGTGCGATACCCGCGTATCACCCCGGTGGCCATCGCCCTCTGCGGCTGCCTGAGGAGGGCAGCGTTCCGACCATCCAGGGCGTCCGCCCATACCGGCGCTCCGTAGAGCGCCATAGACCGCACTACCCCGAGGTACAAGCGTCGGCTGCTTGTCTTCGGGCCCCCGAGATTCGGCAGCAGGCGCTTAAAAGCACCCGCCGCGCTGATCAATCGGGGGACCTGCCGTGCGAAGTGTTCGCGGAAGTTCCACCTTCCATCGAGATGCAGTCCAAGATATTTCATCGAGGACTGCACCGCGATGGGCGTCCCTCGGATAGAGATGACGGCACCCCTTGGCGGCGCTCGTCGGGGGCCATGGAAAACCAAGGCCTCCGACTTGTTGAGCGCCACCCGGAGTCCCAACCTCTCTATCCTTCCCACCACCTGCTCCACCGTCGCTGTGGCAAGACGGGCAGCGTCTTCGTAGGTCTCGCCCCGGGCGAGCACAAGCGTGTCGTCCGCATAGCAGACCACGCTGGCGCCCGGATTGAGAGCTCCTCTCAGCACCCAGTCGTAACCGAAGTCCCACAGGATTGGCCCTAAAGCCGAACCCTGCGGTACTCCGCACGACATCTCCCTCCGCAGCTGTCGACCCTCCCTCCCCGTGTACGAGACGAATCTCCCGGAGAGGTAGGCGACGGCAACAATTCGGATGAGGTGAGGTGGCACTTCATGAAACTTCAGTGCCTCCTCGATGCAGGCCCACGGCAGCGTGTTGAAGGCGTTTGCGATGTCGAGAGACACCGCCACCATCACGCCGCCTTGGCCTACCGCCTCGTCCGATAGGGCCTTCACACGTTTGACTGCGTCAATCGTGGAACGACCCGCCCGGAAACCGAATTGTTGGTCCGACAGGTTCGGACCGACCTCATTGAGATGCCGGACAAGACGACCGGCTATTACGCGTTCGAATAGCTTATCAGCCTCGTCCAGCAGCACAATGGGGCGGTACGCAGAGGGAGAATCTGCTGGGCGCCCGTCCTTCCTCAACAGGACCAATCTGCCCGTCTTCCACAGCCTTGGGAACCGACCCCTCTCCAGACAGGCATCCAACAGCCTACGGAATCGGTCCCCAAGCACCTCCAGAGCCACGACCCATGCCCGTCCAGGGATACCATCCGGCCCGGGGGCTTTGTTCTTGGATTTGAGCCTAAGAACAGCCGCCCGGAGCTCTCCCTCGGAAACGGGGGGTATACGCTCCTCCTCGACCTCCACCCGAGCAGGCGCCATTGCCGGAGGATGAAAGGCCGCCCTGTTCGGAAACAGTGCGTCCACAACCTCCCCCAGCAGATGCGGCTCGAGGGTCTCGGTCAAGGGTGGCGCCCATGGACGGATCTTCCGTCTGACCTCCTTGTATGGGCGCCCCCACGGATCGTGGCTCAGCGTCTCCAGCAGCGCGTTGTGGGAACGTGCCTTTGAGGTGCTGATGGCTACTCGCATATCCCGCACCCTATCCCGGTATATGCTGTACAGCAAGGCCTCAGCACCTTCGTCCCTTCGCCGCCGTCGACGCTGCCTGGTGTACCGACGTCTTGCTTCCACGCAACTGCTCCTCAGAGCAGCTATCTCGTCGGTCCACCAGTACACCTGACGTCGACGAGGAGGCGGTCCAGCTCGGGACATGCTGGCGTCGCAAATTTGCGACATAGCAGTCCGGAACCACTCCGCCTCCTCGTCGACATCTCCCACCTCCGCCGGCGCGGTCAGCCAGGCCTGGACAATGGCGGCCTCCAGCAACGCCTCCTTGTCCATCGTCCGCAGAGCCCATCTGGGTTGCGTAGGGGCATACCTCTCGGAGCGGCGAACATCCGCAGTAGCAGAAGATGTGTCCACGTCGAACCGGATGTACCGGTGATCGGACGCGGTCTCCACGTCTTCCACTACCCTCCACCCTCTGACCATACTCACGATGGAAGAGGAGGCCATTGTCAAATCGACAATAGACCCCCCGTTCCACCGCACGCAGGTCTCCACCGACCCCTGGTTTAGAACCAAGAGGTCGTTGTTCGCCGCCCACTCCTCCAGGATCTCTCCTCGAGGATCAGTCGCTGGGCACCCCCACACCATTGATTTGGCGTTGAGGTCCCCCACAACAAGCGCCCGACGGGGCAGTGTGTGCCTAATGAGAGCACCCACCCCGTGCAGGAACGACTGAAACTCCGAGAGGCTCCTGTTGGGAGAGAAGTACACCCCTACAAGGACGATGTCTCCCCATTTAGCCGCTACGTAGCCGCTACCCCTCGCTACCACCGGGAAGGGCGAAACGCCGGCCGAGGATACGATGGCCACCACGCCGTCCACGTCCCCCACCCAGTTATCCCGGGGGGGGACGAAGTACGGCTCGGCGACCACCGCAGCCTCTACCGACCACTCCACCACCGATTGGACAAACAGGTCCTGTGCGGCGGCAGAGTGGTTCAGGTTCGCCTGGAGAAAACGACGAGCCATGTTAATCGGCTATCGTCATTATCTCCATCCCTTGTGGCCCCTGAGAGAGGGGAGCGGCATTGGACGGTCTGGCGACTGCCTTGACCGTCTTTTTCGGCTTCGGGGGAGAACAGGCCTTTCCGCCCATTCGGTGCTCCGCCGGCTTGCCTCCCGCTGCACACAGCATGCACTTCGGCGCTGCTGCAGTGCATTGTGCCGCCTTGTGTCCCGGTTTCCCACAACGATAACAAGCATCGCTGCGGTCCACCTCGGCGGCGCACTGAGCGCGCACGTGCCCCTTCTGCATGCAGCGGTAACACTGCATCGGCCTGGCCTCGAGCACCGTGACTCGCGCCGACACCCAACCGACCAAAAGGCGGCCTCCCTCACGAATCTTCTTCGCGGCCTCGACTGGGCAGCGAACCCACGCGAAACCGGCACCCTGTGTGGCTAGGCGGATTTCTCCGACCTTAACGGCCTCCACAGGGCAGCCTCCGCGCTGGGCAATAACTGCTGCCAGCTCGTCCCCGCTGACAGAGTCATCCAGTCCCGAAATGCGCATTTCTGCACATTTAATGGGCCTGGAGACCTGCAGCGTGTCCGGACCTATGGCCTGGCGAATCATTTTCGCGAGGGAGTCCGCCTTCCCGCCACTTGTCGCACCCGACACTTCCAGCTTTCGGGCCCCCGTAGCAGTCTGCCTGCATTGCAGGCCCGCACCCTCTATGCCGCAGCTGGCGAGGTCGATCTTCGACCTCAGCACAGTCAGCACTTTGGCGTAGGTCATGCCCTCCTTCAAGGCCTGTGGCTGTAGTGTAATCACTACAGCCGACGACCGAGGAGAGCGCAACTTGGCCTGCTGACTCCGTTTTGGCGGCGGCAATTTAGGCGCGGGTGTCTGCCCCTGGGAGGGCCCTTCGCCTTTCTTCTTTCTCCTCTTCCTTTTCACCACCGTCGACCAACCTTCGTCCATTGACTCCGGTGGTGGCGGCAGCGTCCGGGCTTGTTGGGACTGCGTTGGGTTTCCCCTTGCAGGCGGACGCGAGTCTGCCTGCTTAAGGACCCCCTTCACAGTCTGGACTTCCCTGGACTTCCCTTTTACAGGAATTCCAGGGGTCCCCTTTCCTTTATTCTTCTGCGGTTCTAGGACACGAGTCGCAGGTCGCGACATCGTGCCCGTGTCCTTCGCAGCGGCCACTCGACGGTCCGCAGCCAGTGGTGGCCGAAGACGCGTCTCTGGCAGGAGGCGGCCTTGAATGCCCTCAAACCGGGCATTCACCATTCCTCCTACCTGCATCAGGATGGAGCGTCTCAGCTCCTCCTCTGACGAGGGACCAGCCGAAGACGTCTCCATCCGAGCATTTTCCTGAGTAGAAGGAGCCGCAGCCGCACGCAGCTCCGCCATCTCGCCCCGGAGTTTCACTAACTCCTCCCGGAGTTCAGCGACCTCACTCTCGAGACGGGCATTGCACGCATTGAGCCGCTCCGTTTCCTCTGTTGAGGTTCTCTTAGCGAGAGCCTCAACCACCGCCTTAAGGGATGATGCCGAATTTTTTAGGGCACGCTGGAATGTGCCCTTCAGGTTGCCGGACCTCGAGGCAACCATATTTATAATTCCGACATCCTCTACCGCTTTGCGACCGAGCGCTTCTACGAGGCGCTCATCACCACCATCACCATTCCCTGTCCAATTCAGAGCCGGTAAGATATTTTGGGAACCGAGCATTCGGCTCTCCAATTCTCCCTCCAGCTCTGAGCTGGCATCTGCTCGCTTTTGCGCAAGGTACTGCTGCCTGCTGCGTCTTCCCTCTTCGCTCAGCAAGCCTGTCCTTTGCGGCCGGAGATCCACAGCGGGCAGATCCTCATCAGTCAGCACCACTTCTGCGTCCAGTTGCTGACTCTGCGACCTCTCCTGCCAGAGGCTTCCTTCCAGACATTCCCGAGATTCTGGGCCGGCTAATTCAGAATCCATTGCAGATTCAGATTCTGCAGTCTTCTGATTTCTAGTGAGGGACAGAGACTGGGACCTTGGAACCAGTTCCCGTTCCGCGCTCCTCACTACACTTCTCTTTGTTACCTTTCCTCTTCTTCTCCCTCGCCTTTCTTCTTCCTTCTTCTTCTCCCTTTCAATCCTCGTACGAGAGCCGATGCTCTCGAGGCGATTTGTGCCCCCCCCAGAGTACGCGGGGCAGCGTGCCGAAGCACGGAGGGAT
>CANOBA010000003.1:72500-75859 GCA_947563715.1 Lycia hirtaria | reverse complement strand
ATCTTTCAAATGTCTGCCTTATCAACTTTCGATGGTAGTTTCTGCGACTACCATGGTTGTCACGGGTAACGGGGAATCAGGGTTCGATTCCGGAGAGGGAGCCTGAGAAACGGCTACCACATCCAAGGAAGGCAGCAGGCGCGCAAATTACCCACTCCCGGCACGGGGAGGTAGTGACGAAAAATAACGATACGGGACTCTTACGAGGCCTCGTAATCGGAATGAGTACACTTTAAATATTTTAACGAGGAACAATTGGAGGGCAAGTCTGGTGCCAGCAGCCGCGGTAATTCCAGCTCCAATAGCGTATACTAAAATTGTTGCGGTTAAAAAGCTCGTAGTTGCATTTGTGCGCCGCGCTGTCGGTGCACCGCATCCGCGGTGATACTGACACGTTTGCGGAGCATATCGTCGGTGAGCCGGCGGTAACACGCCGGTTCAATATCAAAATCCTATCGCGGTGCTCTTCAGTGAGTGTCGAGATGGGCCGACAATTTTACTTTGAACAAATTAGAGTGCTCAAAGCGGGCTCAAAATGCTGCTTGAATATTTCGTGCATGGAATAATAGAATATGATCTCGGTTCTATTTTGTTGGTTTTCAGAACTCCGAGGTAATGATTAATAGGGATAACTGGGGGCATTCGTATTGCGACGTTAGAGGTGAAATTCTTGGATCGTCGCAAGACGAACATCAGCGAAAGCATTTGCCAAAGGTGTTTTCATCAATCAAGAACGAAAGTTAGAGGTTCGAAGGCGATTAGATACCGCCCTAGTTCTAACCGTAAATATGTCGTCTAGCAATCCGCCGACGTTACTACAATGGCTCGGCGGGCGGCTTCCGGGAAACCAAAGATTTTGGACTCCGGGGGGAGTATGGTTGCAAAGCTGAAACTTAAAGGAATTGACGGAAGGGCACCACCAGGAGTGGAGCCTGCGGCTTAATTTGACTCAACACGGGAAATCTCACCAGGCCCGGACACCGGAAGGATTGACAGATTAACAGCTCTTTCTTGATTCGGTGGGTGGTGGTGCATGGCCGTTCTTAGTTGGTGGAGCGATTTGTCTGGTTAATTCCGGTAACGAACGAGACTCTAACCTGCTAAATAGGCGTCGTCATTTCGGTGTGCGTGATTCGTCACGCAACTCACTGGCGACGTATTAAAATTCTTCTTAGAGGGACCGGCGGCTTCGAGCCGCACGAGATTGAGCAATAACAGGTCTGTGATGCCCTTAGATGTCCTGGGCCGCACGCGCGCTACACTGAAGGAATCAACATGTTCTCCCTGGCCTAGAGGCCCGGGCAACCCGTTGAAACTCCTTCGTGCTGGGGATTGGGGTTTGCAATTATCCCCCATAAACGAGGAATTCCTAGTAAGCGCGAGTCATAAGCTCGCGTTGATTACGTCCCTGCCCTTTGTACACACCGCCCGTCGCTACTACCGATTGAATGATTTAGTGAGGTCTTCGGACTGACACGCGGTGGCTTCACGGCCGTCGGCGTCGCTGGGAAGTTGACCAAACTTGATCATTTAGAGGAAGTAAAAGTCGTAACAAGGTTTCCGTAGGGGAACCTGCGGAAGGATCATTAACGTATATGATGTAGATCGTATCGTGCTTCGTACGATATGTGACTCACATATTCATAGTTATCATCCCTCTTCTTCTGTAAAAGATGACGTGTATGTGTGTGCGTGTGTGTGTGTGCACGCGAATGGCGCGCACCGTGTGTATTCTCTATGCGCACGGAGTGCGTGTTCGCGTGCGCGCGCGCGCGCGCGCGCGCGCGCATGTCATCGCGTCGTGTGCCGTACATCTATATTGGACTTTGACGATTTGAAATCCGTAATCTGAGTCTTTAACGTACATGTGCACGCGTTCGTTAACACAACACAAATACGGTTTAGAGTGTGGGTGGTGGACGACGTCGATCTCTTTAGAGATCGTGTTTCCCCTCTCGCTTCTAAGATTATAACAATTATATTTTTTTATTTAAATTGTATCGTACAAATACATAAACGATTACCCTGGACGGTGGATCACTTGGCTCGCGGGTCGATGAAGAACGCAGTTAACTGCGCGTCATAGTGTGAACTGCAGGACACATTTGAACATCGACATTTCGAACGCACATTGCGGTCCATGGAGACACATCCAGGACCACTCCTGTCTGAGGGCCGGCTGCATAATAACAAATACCACACTGCGCGTGTATTATCGCTGCGCATTTGACGGTTCCACGTCGTCCTAGACGACGGAGGTCCGTTTAAAAATGAACAAATCAATAAGGGAGGAGAGCGGCTCTATGTGTGTTACTCGTAGCGCCCGCCCCGCACTCTTTGAACTTGTGACGAGACGTGTGAGGTGGTGCCGCTGCGTGTGCACGGAGCTCGCTCGACGAACCCTGACAGTAGGCGGACTCGACGTCCGAAGGGCGCGACCGCGCCGCGTAGTCGTTTCGTGCGATTGCGCGACGTCGTAGCGCCGACGGATATCGTGTCTGCCTCGATTTATAACGTTGGCCTCAGATCAGGGAGGATTACCCGCCGAATTTAAGCATATTAGTAAGCGGAGGAAAAGAAACTAACCAGGATTTCCTTAGTAGCGGCGAGCGAACAGGAAATAGCCCAGCACTGAATCCCGCCGTTGTCACGGCGGCGGGAGATGTGGTGTTCGGGAGGTTCCGCTTTCTCGTCGTTGTCTTCTCCTGTCCAAGTTCGTCTTGAACGGGGCCGTTTTCCCGTAGAGGGTGCCAGGCCCGTAGTGACGGAGGACGGCGGCGAGAGGGACTCTCCTCAGAGTCGGGTTGCTTGAGAGTGCAGCCCTAAGTGGGTGGTAAACTCCATCTAAGGCTAAATATTACCGCGAGACCGATAGCGAACAAGTACCGTGAGGGAAAGTTGAAAAGAACTTTGAAGAGAGAGTTCAACAGTACGTGAAACCGTCCAGGGGTAAACCTGCGAAACTCGAATGAACGAACGGGGAGATTCATCGTCATTCCTCGGCGCATCGGCGCAGGTTAGATGTCTTCGGTCTCGGCCGTGGGCACTGCTCGTGTCGATCGCGTCCGGGGACGGCGTGCACTTCTCCCTTAGTAATACATCGCGACCCGTTCGATGTCGGTCTAAGTGCCCCCCGGGAGTCTATTCGCCGTTCACGCGGCGTTCAGACCGGCGGGTGCACCGACCGGCCGTCGGACGGTAGATCTGACGAAACGCTCACGCGCTTGCGCGCGTCCGGCCCGACGCAAGGCAACGTCGTATCCCGCTTCCTGCCCGTGTGCGGACGCGGGTGCGGCGCGCCTGTCGTTGCAGCCGTGCTGTCTCGGACCGTGTGCGTATCTGTCTGCGATGATTCAGTT
>CANOBA010000003.1:62500-67500 GCA_947563715.1 Lycia hirtaria | reverse complement strand
TTTTAAACTTTATTATATAAGAGAGGGTTTGTAGGTGGGAGGGGGGAGGAAGGGGGTTAAGGGGGAGGTGTTTAAAACCTGAAATACATAAAAAAATTACTAATCTAGATTAAAAAAATAAACACTTATCTAATCTAACCGTTTTTTTTGTTTTAACATAAATATATATATAAAAAAAAAATATACGATAATATAACCTTACCTAACCTAACCTTTAAAAAAAATCTATAAACAAATAAGAGGGGGGAGGGGAGGGGGGGGGTGAAAGGAGGGGGGTAAAAACCCTGAAATACATACTAAAAAAATTATCTAACTTTTTTTGTAGTAAGCCCAAAAAATATATAAATTAAAAAAATACTAACCTAACCTAAAAATAATAATATAAACAGTACAAATTTATAATATTTTTAAACTTTATTATATAAGAGAGGGTTTGTAAAAATATATAAAAAAAAAATATATACGAAAATATAACCTTACCTTACCTAACCTTTAAAAAAAACTATAAACAAATAAGAGGGGGTTCGAAGGGGAGGGGGGAGGGCAAGGGGGGGGGGTAAAAAACCTGAAATAGATTCAAAAAATAAATACTAATCTAATCTACCCGTATTTTTTTTGTTTTAAACGCAAAAATATATAAATAAATAAAAAACTAACCCAACCTTTAAAAAAAACTTAAAACAAATAAGAGGGGGGTTCATTATATAAACGAAATTAAAAAAAAGCTAATCTAACCTTAATTTCGTTTTTTTGTTTTAACATAAAAATATATAAATTAAAAAAAAAATACGATAATATAACCTTACCTAACCTAACCTTTAAAAAAATCTATAAACAAATAAGAGGGGGTTCATTATATAAACGAAATTAAAAAAAAGCTAATCTAACCTTAATTTCGTTTTTTTGTTTTAACATAAAAATATATAAATAAAAAAAAAAAGTACGATAATATAACCTTACCTAACCTAACCTTTAAAAAATAATCTATAAACAAATAAGAGGGGGTTCGAAGGGGAGGGGGGTGGGGAAGGGGGGAGGGAGGGGTAAAAATCCTGAAATAGATTAAAAAAATAAATACCTATCTAATCTACCCGTATTTTTTTTGTTTTAAACGCAAAAATATATAAATAAATAAAAAAACTAACCCAACCTTTAAAAACAACTTAAAACAAATAAGAGGGGGGTTCATTATATAAACGAAATTTAAAAAAAGCTAATCTAACCTTAATTTCGTTTGTAAATGCTAAAATATACATATTTAAAAAAACTAACCTAACTTTTATTTATTTATATATAAAAAAAAGAGAGGGGAGGGAGGGGAGGGGGGGGGGGCGGTTGTTAGAACCAGGAATCTAATTGTATTTTATTGCGAAATTCTGTAAATTTGATATGCAAAATTATTTTTTTTTTTTTTTTTTTTTATTTTTTTTTAGTTTAGTCTGTGATTCGTAAAATTTTAGGAAATTTTTTGATATCAAAACTTCGTATAACGCTCTGCGCCGCGGCGTAGTAAGAGGACCGAGAGTGTTCGGAGTGAGTGGGAGGGCACATTTCCTCCTATCCTCCCATCTCTCCTCAATTTACACTAAACTTACAGTAAAAAGTGAGTTGAAGTTTAGAAATGTTTAAAGACAAATTGTTATTATTATTATTATAAAAAAAAAAAAAAAAAAAAAAAAAAATATGTCTCGCACGTATGCGTCACTCTTAACTTTCATTTTTTTTTTTTTACAATAGTTATAATAAAAACATAAATATTGTAAACAATAAAAACTTGAAAAATAATAGTGCCGTCGGCGACTGGGGGGCAAGAGGAGATGGGCCTTGTTAAAGTTTTTTCAGCGCTGTGACTATCGACACCATTGAGTTAAATCTCACTACGTTCTGTGTAGTAGGTGTATATGAAACGATATGAGTTGATATAGTATCTATCTCACGATAGATGGTATATCGGGCGTACACATCTAAATGCCGCGCGGCAAGCGCACGGTAATTGATACAGTCCAATATAAATATCCACCGTAGCGGAGAGTTGAGTTGTATCCTCTTCAAGTGTGGTGTAAGGAGATGAATAAATCATCTCCACGGCTCTAATAACTCCGGGCGAAATCGTTACTGTAACTTACGATATGCAGCTATATAATAATACGAGTGTCGTATCCGAGTCTTGGACATGAACATTCACGATTGGATCTTGATTGATCTTTCAGCGACATATTTGAATGTCGATCACTCGCGATGTTATATCACATCGTGGCGTGCGCGCATGAATTGGCCAAAAAGACACACCCCGGCTTGAACGACCTCTCACTCATATGAACGGTCCGGCCGTGGGAAAGTTATTGCGGCGATTCTTCGTCTCGCTTACGTTGTTTGACTCGTGAGCTCCCTGGTTGATCCTGCCAGTAGTTATATGCTTGTCTCAAAGATTAAGCCATGCATGTCTCAGTGCAAGCCGTATTAAGGCGATACCGCGAATGGCTCAATATATCAGTTTTGGTTCCTTAGATCTTACTCAGTTACTTGGATAACTGTGGTAATTCTAGAGCTAATACATGCAATTAGAACTCTGACCAGTGATGGGACGAGTGCTTTTATTAGATCAAAACCAATCGACGGAGGGCCTCGCGTCCGAAGTCGTTAATTTTGATGAATCTGGATAACTTTTGCCGATCGCACGGTCTCGAACCGGCGACGCATCTTTCAAATGTCTGCCTTATCAACTTTCGATGGTAGTTTCTGCGACTACCATGGTTGTCACGGGTAACGGGGAATCAGGGTTCGATTCCGGAGAGGGAGCCTGAGAAACGGCTACCACATCCAAGGAAGGCAGCAGGCGCGCAAATTACCCACTCCCGGCACGGGGAGGTAGTGACGAAAAATAACGATACGGGACTCTTACGAGGCCTCGTAATCGGAATGAGTACACTTTAAATATTTTAACGAGGAACAATTGGAGGGCAAGTCTGGTGCCAGCAGCCGCGGTAATTCCAGCTCCAATAGCGTATACTAAAATTGTTGCGGTTAAAAAGCTCGTAGTTGCATTTGTGCGCCGCGCTGTCGGTGCACCGCATCCGCGGTGATACTGACACGTTTGCGGAGCATATCGTCGGTGAGCCGGCGGTAACACGCCGGTTCAATATCAAAATCCTATCGCGGTGCTCTTCAGTGAGTGTCGAGATGGGCCGACAATTTTACTTTGAACAAATTAGAGTGCTCAAAGCGGGCTCAAAATGCTGCTTGAATATTTCGTGCATGGAATAATAGAATATGATCTCGGTTCTATTTTGTTGGTTTTCAGAACTCCGAGGTAATGATTAATAGGGATAACTGGGGGCATTCGTATTGCGACGTTAGAGGTGAAATTCTTGGATCGTCGCAAGACGAACATCAGCGAAAGCATTTGCCAAAGGTGTTTTCATCAATCAAGAACGAAAGTTAGAGGTTCGAAGGCGATTAGATACCGCCCTAGTTCTAACCGTAAATATGTCGTCTAGCAATCCGCCGACGTTACTACAATGGCTCGGCGGGCGGCTTCCGGGAAACCAAAGATTTTGGACTCCGGGGGGAGTATGGTTGCAAAGCTGAAACTTAAAGGAATTGACGGAAGGGCACCACCAGGAGTGGAGCCTGCGGCTTAATTTGACTCAACACGGGAAATCTCACCAGGCCCGGACACCGGAAGGATTGACAGATTAACAGCTCTTTCTTGATTCGGTGGGTGGTGGTGCATGGCCGTTCTTAGTTGGTGGAGCGATTTGTCTGGTTAATTCCGGTAACGAACGAGACTCTAACCTGCTAAATAGGCGTCGTCATTTCGGTGTGCGTGATTCGTCACGCAACTCACTGGCGACGTATTAAAATTCTTCTTAGAGGGACCGGCGGCTTCGAGCCGCACGAGATTGAGCAATAACAGGTCTGTGATGCCCTTAGATGTCCTGGGCCGCACGCGCGCTACACTGAAGGAATCAACATGTTCTCCCTGGCCTAGAGGCCCGGGCAACCCGTTGAAACTCCTTCGTGCTGGGGATTGGGGTTTGCAATTATCCCCCATAAACGAGGAATTCCTAGTAAGCGCGAGTCATAAGCTCGCGTTGATTACGTCCCTGCCCTTTGTACACACCGCCCGTCGCTACTACCGATTGAATGATTTAGTGAGGTCTTCGGACTGACACGCGGTGGCTTCACGGCCGTCGGCGTCGCTGGGAAGTTGACCAAACTTGATCATTTAGAGGAAGTAAAAGTCGTAACAAGGTTTCCGTAGGGGAACCTGCGGAAGGATCATTAACGTATATGATGTAGATCGTATCGTGCTTCGTACGATATGTGACTCACATATTCATAGTTATCATCCCTCTTCTTCTGTAAAAGATGACGTGTATGTGTGTGCGTGTGTGTGTGTGCACGCGAATGGCGCGCACCGTGTGTATTCTCTATGCGCACGGAGTGCGTGTTCGCGTGCGCGCGCGCGCGCGCGCGCGCGCGCATGTCATCGCGTCGTGTGCCGTACATCTATATTGGACTTTGACGATTTGAAATCCGTAATCTGAGTCTTTAACGTACATGTGCACGCGTTCGTTAACACAACACAAATACGGTTTAGAGTGTGGGTGGTGGACGACGTCGATCTCTTTAGAGATCGTGTTTCCCCTCTCGCTTCTAAGATTATAACAATTATATTTTTTTATTTAAATTGTATCGTACAAATACATAAACGATTACCCTGGACGGTGGATCACTTGGCTCGCGGGTCGATGAAGAACGCAGTTAACTGCGCGTCATAGTGTGAACTGCAGGACACATTTGAACATCGACATTTCGAACGCACATTGCGGTCCATGGAGACACATCCAGGACCACTCCTGTCTGAGGGCCGGCTGCATAATAACAAATACCACACTGCGCGTGTATTATCGCTGCGCATTTGACGGTTCCACGTCGTCCTAGACGACGGAGGTCCGTTTAAAAATGAACAAATCAATAAGGGAGGAGAGCGGCTC
>CANOBA010000003.1:55000-57500 GCA_947563715.1 Lycia hirtaria | reverse complement strand
TGCCTTGTCGTATGCAACGTCGACGGCAACCTTGCCACCTTCAGTACGCCGAACGGTGAGTCCAACGTTGACGTCACTTTAGCCACCAGAGGCGTTCGCGTCTCTGACTGGCGGGTGACGGAGGCGTCGTCAAGCGACCACCGACTCATTTCCTTCGCTATCAAGGGCGACACACGTGGTAGTCCAAGGGAGGATGCGACTAGAGCCGCTCAGCTCGAGCCCTGTGAGCAAAAACGCTACCGGCAGCGTGCGGTCGACTGGTCTCGCTTCGAGACGGGTATTCATGAGCGAATGGGACGACTGAACTTTGTTGGAAGTGCGGAAATAGTAGCTAAACGGTTTACGTATATATTTGAACGAACGGCGACTGAATGCTTAGGTTTAGTAAAGCAGGTGAAGAATGATAAGGGTTATGAGTGGTGGACGCCGGCGTTAAGTAAACTTCGTACTCAGCAGAATAGGGCCAGACGGAAATGGCAGAAGCTTAGGCAAGAAGGAGGTGACAGAGAAATAAGTGCGATGGATGAGTTTCATGAGCTTAGGGCCAAGTATAGGAACGCTATGAAGTCAGCTGAGATTGAGTTCAATCGACGCGTCGCCGAGTCAGGTAATGATGACCCGTGGGGCCTGGCATACAGAGCGGCCTGTGGGAGACATCGTGCGCCGGCCAACATCGTTAATGGAGTGGAGTACGCGGGTCGATGCCCGGATGACGTAAGTGGGGCCATGCGGTCACTCGTGAGGGCGCTGTGTCCCGACGACTACGTGTCCAAGGATACACCGTACCACGCCCAGGTGAGGATCGTGGCTGCGCTGCCACCGTCCGGTCGCGATGCCGACCCTCCGACAGCCGGTGTACTACGTCGCATTATCAAGGACCTCAGGCATGCTGCACCAGGTTTGGATGGTATCACGGCCAGAATGGTAAAGAAAGCCTTCCCCTTAGCCGAAGCAGAGTTTGTAGCCGTGTACGGGAAATGTGTAGCGGAAGGAGTTTTCCCGTCCATATGGAAAGACGGGCGTCTGCTTGTCCTGCCAAAAGGGAACGGTAAACCTCTCACGGATCCTAAGGCGTATCGTCCAATCACCCTGCTTCCTGTATTAGGTAAAATCTTGGAAAAATTAATGTTAGTTAGCGCTCCAAATATCACTCGCAACATCAGCCACCGTCAGCATGGGTTCTCTCCGGGTCGATCAACGGTGACCGCCTTGCGGTCTCTGCTGGACGCTGTGAGAGCTGCGGAGGAGCGGTACGTTCAGGCCATATTCCTTGACATCAGTGGTGCCTTCGATAACGCCTGGTGGCCCATGATCATGCTCAAGGCCAAACGGGGTTGCCCGCCAAACATTTTCGCAATGATGACGAGCTACTTTCGTGAACGCCGTGTTGTGCTGGTCGCGGGTGGCCGCGCGGAATGGAAGGTATGTACGATGGGTTGTCCTCAGGGGTCGGTGGTGGGTCCAAGCATGTGGAATGTTTTGCTGGATGATTTGCTCGCTCTCCCGGAAGGTATGGAAGGAGTCGAAATGATTGCGTATGCCGACGATGTGACTGTCTTGATCCGCGGTGATTCACGGGCGAAGCTCGAGCGTCTGGCCGCGACCGTAATGGAACGGGTTGCAGAGTGGGCGGCCCGGAATAGGCTCGAGTTCGCCCCTGCTAAGTCTCAGACTATTACTCTGAAAGGTAAATTTCAACGACCTCCGACAATTAAATTCGGCAGTCACACCGTCGCATCGGTACAACGGGCGAAGGTTCTGGGAGTCGTTATCGATCAGACTCAGTCCTTCGCCCCACACGCGGAGTCTATTGGAGAGAGGGCGAGCAACTGCTTTGGTAAGATGTCCCGCGTCTCGGCCTCGTCTTGGGGGCTGCGATACAAGGCGCTCCGTATCCTGTATACGGGCACTTATATCGCGACCCTGACCTACGCGGCGGCCGTATGGTATGAACGCGCCCCGCTCTACGTGGTCCGCAGCGTTTTGCTGAGGACGCAACGGCCATCTCTCATCCTGCTGACGAAGGCGTACCGCTCGTGTAGTACGGCGGCGCTGCCGGTGTTGGCGGGAGTGCTGCCGGCTGACCTGGAGGTGATCCGTGCTGGTAGGCGTTGGACGGAATGCAATGGGCTGACGCGCCAGGAAGCAGAGCGAAGGCAGCGTCTTATTGGTACTGAAATCACTTCCCTTTGGCAGGACAGGTGGACATCCGAGGACAAAGGCAGGGAATTGTTTGCTTTCTTTCCCGACATAGGTGAACGGCTGAAGGCGAACTGGGTGGAACCGGACTACCAGCTGTCACAGATCCTGACCGGCCACGGATGCTTCAATAAGCGGTTATCGGAAATGAAATTGCGTGATGGAAGTATGTGTGATTGCGGCTTGGCGGAGGAGGACAGGCACCACGTTCTGTGGGAATGTCCTCTCTATAAGGAGATGCGTGAAAGAATGATGGATGGAATATCCCGTCCTGTGGCGGGACCGGTTTACTACGGTGACC
>CANOBA010000003.1:40000-52500 GCA_947563715.1 Lycia hirtaria | reverse complement strand
GCACAGTGGACGAGCAAGGCTCGCGTAGCGAGCGGAGAGGCGGTGGATCCGTGATGGATCGGAGTGCGGCTGCGCACGGCGACTCTCTGCGGGTGGCTGGTCCCTTGGATCGGCTACGTGCTGGGAGTCGCCGTGTGGAGCAAACCGAATCCTAAGGTTCGGGGGTTGCCGAGAGGAGTGTTCGCGTTCGCGAGTCCGGAGCCGCATCGCTTTCTGCGGTGCGACTCCGGGCTCGCGCGCGGACATGGTCAGCGGGAAGCTTGGCCGCTAGACCCCCAGGGGGGAGCTCTGCCCCTAAACGGAGCAAAACAATGATAATGGCGAATTTGAATGGAACTACCCAGGAGGGTCCCGTCAGCGAGTCTGGCGGGGAATCCCTCCGTGCTTCGGCACGCAGCCCCGCGTACTCTGGGGGGGGCACAAATCGTCTATCAAAAGTGGAAAAAAAGAAGAAGGAGAAGAAGAAGAAGGACACAGAGTTCTTTGTGCCCGAAAGGGCGAGTAGGAGTGAGCAGACTGGAAAAGGGTCTGCAGTTCGAGCTGCCAGCGGCAGTAAAAGAAGGCGGCAGGATGATATCGGCATGGAGCTCTCAGCCAGCGACACCGATAGCGTGCTCTCTATAGAGCCGACCATGACGGAACAGGAGGAGAAAAGAAACCGCAGGAAGCAATTCCTGCTGGAAAAGCGGGAACAGTCTAGTTTCGATCTGGAAAAGGAGCTGGAGGAAAGAGCCATGAGCATCCAGCACGATAGGGCTAGGCTGAGTTTTGAGGGAACTGCTCTAAGCAATGAGCAGCTGGCTGCTGAACTCAGTCGACGGGCGGACGATGATCTCAGCATCATCACCAAGGTCGGGGCAAGGTCAGGACACCTGAAAGGCACGTTTCAACGTGCCTTGAAGGATTCGGTGTCCTCCCTTAAAACGGTCATTGAAACGCTCGGCCAGCGAACAGCTAATGCTGAGACGGCCAAATTGCTGGCGGTCAATACGCGGCTGCAGAACGAGGTGGATGCGCTCCGCCAAGAACTTGCCGAGCTGCGCAAGCAGATAGAGCGGAAACAAGATGCTCCTGCGGTTGCGCCCCAGGCGCCAATACTGGACAATGAAATGTTGGGCGCGCAGTGCCAACAGGACTCACAGTCCTTGGAGGTTATGGCGCGCTCCATCTTTGACCAGGTGGGCAAAATGGTTAATGCACGGCTTGAGGCGCTGGATGATCGTCTTTTGCCCTCGAAGCGCGTCCGACCTCCACTAGCCGCAGACCGTAGGAGGGAGGCCGAGCAAAATACTACACAGGCTGGCCCTAGTAGTCTGAAAACCACGGCCCAAAAGAGGCCTGCTAAGGGGAAGGCTACGCCTGGCATCCCAACTAAAGGGAAGCCAGTTGACTCCCAACCGGCTCCAACTGCAAACGAGGGGATCTGGGAGCTGGTGACGAGAAAAGGCAAGCCGGCGAAAAAGATCAACCCACCGGCTCAGAGGGCTCCACCTCCCAAACCGAAATTGCGGCCCGCGCGCTCTTCAGCAGTGGTCATAACCCTGCAGGCCGCAGCAGAAGAGAAGGGCATTACATACGCTAGTATTCTGTCAGATGCCCGGCGCAAGGTCACCCTTGCCAGCTGTAACATAACTGGTCTGCGATTTCGAAGGGCGGCAACCGGAGCTCGCATTTTAGAGATCCCGGGCACCGCCAGCGGGGAGAAGGCAGATACCTTGGCCCAAAAGCTTAAGGAGACACTGGATCCGACGATGGTTCGAGTATCAAGACCCACTAAATGCGCAGAAATGCGTATCACGGGTCTTGACGACTCGACAACGTCTCCGGAAGTGGCGGAAGCAGTCGCCAGACAAGGTGGCTGCCATGTGGACACAGTTAGAGTGGGGGAAATACGGTACGATTACCAGGGCACTGGCAGTGTCTGGGCGCGCTGCCCGGTGGAGGCAGTTAAGAGGCTGGAAAATGAGGGACGCTTACTGGTGGGTTGGATTGCGGCCGCAGTAAAGGTGCTTCCGGTCCGACGAATGAGGTGCTACAGATGCCTTGAGAGTGGCCATGCTCGTGCGCAATGCACCTCAGAGACGGACCGGAGCAACGAGTGCTATCGTTGTGGACAAACGGGGCACAAAGCGGCCAAATGCTCCGCTGAATCAGTGAAGTGCTCGCTGTGCGAGGCCGCAAAAAAGCCGGCGAATCACAGGCTCGGGAGCAAGTCCTGCTCCCCACCTAAGAGAAAAGGGGCATTTAAAGCCCCCACGAGACCTGCAGCGCAGAGCTCCCCCTCCCAGGGGAACGAGGTGGAGATGGAAAATGATAACAATTAGTCATGGCCCACCAGATCCTACAGGGCAATCTTAACCATTGTGCCAATGCCCAGGACCTACTCGTCCAGAGCATGGCACAATGGTCGATCGAAGTAGCAGTGGTAGCTGAGCCGTATTTCGTCCCACCCCGGGATAATTGGGTGGGGGACGTCAGCGGCTTGGTAGCTATTGTAGCAGGCGCTGGAGTGCCGCCTTTGAGGGTAACAGCGAGAGGCAGAGGCTATGTGGCGGCGAAATGGCGAGGGATCAATATCATCGGAGTCTACTTCTCTCCAAACGGATCCCTCGCCGAATTCGAGAGCTACCTGATTGGGCTGGGGGCCTTCATTGGACAGTCGTTGCCTTGTCCTGTCTTGATCGCTGGGGACCTCAACGCCAAATCAACGGCGTGGGGGTCACCAGTGTCCAATGTGTTCGGTGCGACGCTCGAAGATTGGGTCACCATGACTAACTTGGTCGTCATAAACCGTGGAATGGCCAATACGTGCGTGCGCCACAACGGAGGGTCGATTGTGGACATTACGTTCGCATCACCCTCTGTAGCGCAGCACCTACAAAACTGGAGGGTTCTCGTAGAGGAGGAGACGGCATCGGACCACCTATACATTAGATACGAACTAGCAGCGTCGGCCGGTGCCCCATCCCCAGGGAGACAAGGTAGGAACAGTTGCTTCCCAAGATGGGTCCTGAAGAGCCTAGACCGGGACCTACTGGCAGAAGCATCGATTGTCCAAGCCTGGCAGTCGAATCCAGATGGTGCGCCGGATGCCTTGGACATCGAGCGGGAGACGACATGGTTCCGGGAGGCGATGACCCACATCTGCGACGTGAGCATGCCCAGAGCCGGCCCACGTCCACCGAAGCATCATGTATACTGGTGGTCCCAGGACATCGCTGCACTACGCGTTCAATGCGTGGCAGACAGACGCCAGTATACGAGGCACCGACGCAGACGGAACAGAGTTCCAGACGTGGAAAACCGGCTCTACGAGGAGTATAGGAGCTCTGTCAAGGAGCTGAAGCGGGCAATTTCCGACGCCAAAGTACAAGCCAGAGCCGAGATGCTGGAGACACTGAGTCGCGACCCATGGGGGCGCCCATATAAGGAAGTAAGGCGGAAGATCCGCCCTTGGGTGCCTCCACTGACTGAGACACTCGACCCTCGGCTCCTCGAGAGCGTTGTCGGGAACCTATTCCCGGAGAGATCGCATTTCCGACCGCCAAGCATGGCAATGTCTCCTCCGGAATATGCGGAAAGGGAGGAAGAGATCCCGCTCGTGTCGGAGGGGGAACTGGGTGCGGCCATACTGAGGCTGAAAGCAAAGGACACCGCCCCGGGCCCAGACGGAATCCCTGGTCGGGCCTGGGTGCTGGCACTGGAGGCCTTGGGGCCGCGTCTAAGGTCTCTCTTCGATGCATGTTTTGCGCAGGGGTATTTCCCGCAAGAGTGGAGAGAGGGCAAGCTGACGCTCATTAGAAAGGAGGGGCGCCCACAGGACTCACCGTCGGCCTACAGGCCAATAGTCCTGCTAGACGAGAGCGCCAAACTTTTTGAGCGCATAATAGCATCGCGCCTCTACAGGCACTTAGAGAATGTTGGGCCAAATCTGGCAGACTGCCAGTTCGGATTCCGCAAGGGCAGGTCCACGATAGACGCAATTCTGCGAGTGAGGGCACTTGCGGACGAAGCCGTGGACAACAAAGAGGTAGTCGTCGCAGTCTCCTTGGACATCGCTAACGCGTTTAACTCCATTCCTTGGAGCTGCGTGAGGGAGGCACTTGCGTTCCACGGCTTCCCAAAATATATGCAGGCTATATTGTCTGCCTCATATCTGGCGGAAAGAGCGGTGGTGTTCCCAACACGCGACGGGTGGTTGAGACGACCCATGTCGTGCGGTGTTCCGCAGGGCTCGGTCGTAGGCCCTGCCCTGTGGAACATCGGATACGACTGGGTCCTGAGAGGCAGTCTCCCACCGGGAGCGAGCGTTACGTGTTACGCCGATGACACGTTGGTAACGGCTAGAGGGACTAATTTCAATGAGGCGGCACGTCTAGCGACCGAGGCGGTTAGTCAGGTGGTGGCAAGGATGGAGATGCTGGGACTCCGGGTGGCCTTCGAGAAATCGGAAGCCTTATGTTTCCACGGCCCCCGGAAGGCTCCGCCAGTAGATTCCCACATCTCCATTGGTGGTACACGGATTCGAGTGGAGTCCTCGATGAGATATCTGGGACTCCAACTCGACAGTAAGTGGAATTTTAATAGCCACTTTGGTGGACTGGCCCCTCGCCTTAGAGGCGCGGCAGGCGCCCTCAGGCGCCTTATGCCCAATCTAGGCGGACCGAGTGACTCGTCTCGGCACCTCTATCTCGGGGTGCTGAGATCGATGGCGCTATACGGAGCTCCAGTGTGGGCGGACACCCTGACCCGCAAATCCGTCGCTCTCCTGAGACAACCTCAGAGAGCGATGGCGGTCGGGGTGATACGCGGCTACCGCACTGTCTCCTTCGAGGCGGCATCCGCCCTGGCAGGCTCGTTGCCATGGGATCTGGAGGCGGAGCTCTATACTGCTATGTATAGGTGGCGCAGAGAGCTCCGTCTCCGAGGACTTGATCCCCCACCAAGCCTGAGAGAGCGGTGGAGGAGAAGGGCCCAAAAGGACCTGGTAGAAAGGTGGCAAGCGCGCCTAGCGCAGCCCACTGCAGGGTTATGGACAGTGGAGGCGGTCCGTCCAGTTATACAAGACTGGTTGGACAGGACGCACGGGTCGCTTACCTTCCGGCTTGTTCAGGTACTTTCCGGCCACGGCTGTTTTGGAAAGTACCTATGCCGAGTAGCCGGAAGGGAACCGACTTCCGTGTGTCACCACTGTGGCGCGGAAGAGGACACGGCGCAGCATACGCTGGAGGAGTGCCCAGCATGGGCCAGCGAGCGCCGTGACCTCATCGGCGCAGTCGGGGCGGATTTGTCTCTCCCAGCATTGCTCCGCGCAATGTTGGTTGATGAGACGAATTGGACGGCGGTAGTTTCCTTCTGTGAGCAGGTGATCCTCCAGAAGGAAACGGCGGAACGCGAACGGGAGATCGTCTCCGATCTCCCCATGCGCCGCCGGAGAGCTGGGAGCCGTCGGAGGCTGTTCCAGGACAGCCTCCAACCCCCGTAAATGGGCCGTGGGCGGCAGACTCGGGGGAGTCTGCTGTCCGTAAAGCGTTGCCCCGAGATGGCGCGCGCGGTGTTTCCGCGCGCCACTCCGAGATGGTAGGGCGGAGATAGCCCTGACCGAGAAGTGTCCCAGGGGACCAGCGCCGCCGGGTCCGTGGACGAGTTTCAGTGACGCACCCATGGGCCCGGCACACACAGGCGCCGAGACGAAACACCCCAGGGGTTTTAGTGGGTAACCCGGCATACCGGTTGACTGGGCTGGACTATCCGGCACACCGGTCAACTGGGCGGGACTCCCACATAACCACGCAGCCTCCCCCGGGGCGCAGTGGTACCCATAAAGGGTTTCCCCTGGGTTAAAAAAAAAAAAAAAAAAAAAAAAAAAAAAAAAAAAAAAAAAAAAAAAAGGTTAGGTTAGTTAGGTTAGGTAAGGTTAGGTTTAGGTTACGTTAGGTTAGTTTTTTTTTTTTTTTTGTCGTGTCTCAAGAGTCTAAAATTTTCCGTTTTCGTGCGATATCTCGAGAACCGGCCGCGGGAGGTTCGCGAAAATCGCGACACGTACGCACCGGCCGGTCCCCGACCGTCTCCGATCGTCGTGCGCTCGCTATCGTGCAGGAGGAAAAAGTCAAGAACGCGTCGAGACACACCGATCGGGAAAATTCGTATCCAACATGGGGATCGGATAGAAGAGCGCATCTCGAGTGTCGTTCGCGAAGACAACTTTGCGATAAGGTCAATGACCTCTGAACTACAGCGTCTTGAAATTTTTACGTATTAATCGCTATATCTCGGAAACTTTTAGTCGCATAGGGTTAAAACTAGTTAAAAAAAAAAGATATTAACATGGTCCATTATATAGATTACAGTTAACGTATTTTTTTTACATATAACAAATTTAAACAGTTGCACGGAGATGGATAAATTTTTTACGATTTTTGCGGGCTGTATCACGCATCTCGTATGCGTATGTGTGTGTATATATATGTATTTGCATGTGTTTGTGTGTGTGTGTGTACGAGTATGTGTATTGTGTGTATGTGTATTTGGGTATGTGTATTTATGTATGTGTATGTATATATGTGTGTGTGTGTGTGTGTGTGCGTGTGTGTATGTGTATTGTTTATGTATGTGCATGTGTATGTGTGTGTGTGTGTGTGTGTGTGTGTGTGTGTGTGTGTGCGTGAAAATTATATAAATTTAAAAACTAACCTAACCTAACCTAACTTAAAAAAAAAAAACTATAAACAAATAAGTGGGGGGTTTGGAGGGGGTTCGGAGGGGGGGGGGGGGGGGATGGGGGTTAAAAACCCTTGAATATATTTAAAAAACTTAACTAACAAAAAAGTTGTTCTAAACGCAAAAAATATCTAGATAAAAAAAACCTATCTAGATAAAAAAAAATTAGCTCGCGGGCCGGGTCTATGCACCCGGACAGGAAAGGAAAAAAAATAAAAATAACCTAACCTAACCTAACATAAAAAAAAACTATAAACAAATAAGTGGGGGGAGGGGAGAGGGGGTGTGAAAGGTGGGTGGGGGGTAAAAACCCTGAAATACATACTAAAAAAATAACCTAACTTTTTTTGTAGTAAACCCAAAAAATATATAAATTAAAAAAAATACTAACCTAACCTAAAAAAAAAATTTAAACAGTACAAATTTATAATATTTTTAAACTTTATTATATAAGAGAGGGTTTGTAGGTGGGAGGGGGGAGGAAGGGGGTTAAGGGGGAGGTGTTTAAAACCTGAAATACATAAAAAAATTACTAATCTAGATTAAAAAAATAAACACTTATCTAATCTAACCGTTTTTTTTGTTTTAACATAAATATATATATAAAAAAAAAATATACGATAATATAACCTTACCTAACCTAACCTTTAAAAAAAATCTATAAACAAATAAGAGGGGGGAGGGGAGGGGGGGGGTGAAAGGAGGGGGGTAAAAACCCTGAAATACATACTAAAAAAATTATCTAACTTTTTTTGTAGTAAGCCCAAAAAATATATAAATTAAAAAAATACTAACCTAACCTAAAAATAATAATATAAACAGTACAAATTTATAATATTTTTAAACTTTATTATATAAGAGAGGGTTTGTAAAAATATATAAAAAAAAAATATATACGAAAATATAACCTTACCTTACCTAACCTTTAAAAAAAACTATAAACAAATAAGAGGGGGTTCGAAGGGGAGGGGGGAGGGCAAGGGGGGGGGGTAAAAAACCTGAAATAGATTCAAAAAATAAATACTAATCTAATCTACCCGTATTTTTTTTGTTTTAAACGCAAAAATATATAAATAAATAAAAAACTAACCCAACCTTTAAAAAAAACTTAAAACAAATAAGAGGGGGGTTCATTATATAAACGAAATTAAAAAAAAGCTAATCTAACCTTAATTTCGTTTTTTTGTTTTAACATAAAAATATATAAATTAAAAAAAAAATACGATAATATAACCTTACCTAACCTAACCTTTAAAAAAATCTATAAACAAATAAGAGGGGGTTCATTATATAAACGAAATTAAAAAAAAGCTAATCTAACCTTAATTTCGTTTTTTTGTTTTAACATAAAAATATATAAATAAAAAAAAAAAGTACGATAATATAACCTTACCTAACCTAACCTTTAAAAAATAATCTATAAACAAATAAGAGGGGGTTCGAAGGGGAGGGGGGTGGGGAAGGGGGGAGGGAGGGGTAAAAATCCTGAAATAGATTAAAAAAATAAATACCTATCTAATCTACCCGTATTTTTTTTGTTTTAAACGCAAAAATATATAAATAAATAAAAAAACTAACCCAACCTTTAAAAACAACTTAAAACAAATAAGAGGGGGGTTCATTATATAAACGAAATTTAAAAAAAGCTAATCTAACCTTAATTTCGTTTGTAAATGCTAAAATATACATATTTAAAAAAACTAACCTAACTTTTATTTATTTATATATAAAAAAAAGAGAGGGGAGGGAGGGGAGGGGGGGGGGGCGGTTGTTAGAACCAGGAATCTAATTGTATTTTATTGCGAAATTCTGTAAATTTGATATGCAAAATTATTTTTTTTTTTTTTTTTTTTTATTTTTTTTTAGTTTAGTCTGTGATTCGTAAAATTTTAGGAAATTTTTTGATATCAAAACTTCGTATAACGCTCTGCGCCGCGGCGTAGTAAGAGGACCGAGAGTGTTCGGAGTGAGTGGGAGGGCACATTTCCTCCTATCCTCCCATCTCTCCTCAATTTACACTAAACTTACAGTAAAAAGTGAGTTGAAGTTTAGAAATGTTTAAAGACAAATTGTTATTATTATTATTATAAAAAAAAAAAAAAAAAAAAAAAAAAATATGTCTCGCACGTATGCGTCACTCTTAACTTTCATTTTTTTTTTTTTACAATAGTTATAATAAAAACATAAATATTGTAAACAATAAAAACTTGAAAAATAATAGTGCCGTCGGCGACTGGGGGGCAAGAGGAGATGGGCCTTGTTAAAGTTTTTTCAGCGCTGTGACTATCGACACCATTGAGTTAAATCTCACTACGTTCTGTGTAGTAGGTGTATATGAAACGATATGAGTTGATATAGTATCTATCTCACGATAGATGGTATATCGGGCGTACACATCTAAATGCCGCGCGGCAAGCGCACGGTAATTGATACAGTCCAATATAAATATCCACCGTAGCGGAGAGTTGAGTTGTATCCTCTTCAAGTGTGGTGTAAGGAGATGAATAAATCATCTCCACGGCTCTAATAACTCCGGGCGAAATCGTTACTGTAACTTACGATATGCAGCTATATAATAATACGAGTGTCGTATCCGAGTCTTGGACATGAACATTCACGATTGGATCTTGATTGATCTTTCAGCGACATATTTGAATGTCGATCACTCGCGATGTTATATCACATCGTGGCGTGCGCGCATGAATTGGCCAAAAAGACACACCCCGGCTTGAACGACCTCTCACTCATATGAACGGTCCGGCCGTGGGAAAGTTATTGCGGCGATTCTTCGTCTCGCTTACGTTGTTTGACTCGTGAGCTCCCTGGTTGATCCTGCCAGTAGTTATATGCTTGTCTCAAAGATTAAGCCATGCATGTCTCAGTGCAAGCCGTATTAAGGCGATACCGCGAATGGCTCAATATATCAGTTTTGGTTCCTTAGATCTTACTCAGTTACTTGGATAACTGTGGTAATTCTAGAGCTAATACATGCAATTAGAACTCTGACCAGTGATGGGACGAGTGCTTTTATTAGATCAAAACCAATCGACGGAGGGCCTCGCGTCCGAAGTCGTTAATTTTGATGAATCTGGATAACTTTTGCCGATCGCACGGTCTCGAACCGGCGACGCATCTTTCAAATGTCTGCCTTATCAACTTTCGATGGTAGTTTCTGCGACTACCATGGTTGTCACGGGTAACGGGGAATCAGGGTTCGATTCCGGAGAGGGAGCCTGAGAAACGGCTACCACATCCAAGGAAGGCAGCAGGCGCGCAAATTACCCACTCCCGGCACGGGGAGGTAGTGACGAAAAATAACGATACGGGACTCTTACGAGGCCTCGTAATCGGAATGAGTACACTTTAAATATTTTAACGAGGAACAATTGGAGGGCAAGTCTGGTGCCAGCAGCCGCGGTAATTCCAGCTCCAATAGCGTATACTAAAATTGTTGCGGTTAAAAAGCTCGTAGTTGCATTTGTGCGCCGCGCTGTCGGTGCACCGCATCCGCGGTGATACTGACACGTTTGCGGAGCATATCGTCGGTGAGCCGGCGGTAACACGCCGGTTCAATATCAAAATCCTATCGCGGTGCTCTTCAGTGAGTGTCGAGATGGGCCGACAATTTTACTTTGAACAAATTAGAGTGCTCAAAGCGGGCTCAAAATGCTGCTTGAATATTTCGTGCATGGAATAATAGAATATGATCTCGGTTCTATTTTGTTGGTTTTCAGAACTCCGAGGTAATGATTAATAGGGATAACTGGGGGCATTCGTATTGCGACGTTAGAGGTGAAATTCTTGGATCGTCGCAAGACGAACATCAGCGAAAGCATTTGCCAAAGGTGTTTTCATCAATCAAGAACGAAAGTTAGAGGTTCGAAGGCGATTAGATACCGCCCTAGTTCTAACCGTAAATATGTCGTCTAGCAATCCGCCGACGTTACTACAATGGCTCGGCGGGCGGCTTCCGGGAAACCAAAGATTTTGGACTCCGGGGGGAGTATGGTTGCAAAGCTGAAACTTAAAGGAATTGACGGAAGGGCACCACCAGGAGTGGAGCCTGCGGCTTAATTTGACTCAACACGGGAAATCTCACCAGGCCCGGACACCGGAAGGATTGACAGATTAACAGCTCTTTCTTGATTCGGTGGGTGGTGGTGCATGGCCGTTCTTAGTTGGTGGAGCGATTTGTCTGGTTAATTCCGGTAACGAACGAGACTCTAACCTGCTAAATAGGCGTCGTCATTTCGGTGTGCGTGATTCGTCACGCAACTCACTGGCGACGTATTAAAATTCTTCTTAGAGGGACCGGCGGCTTCGAGCCGCACGAGATTGAGCAATAACAGGTCTGTGATGCCCTTAGATGTCCTGGGCCGCACGCGCGCTACACTGAAGGAATCAACATGTTCTCCCTGGCCTAGAGGCCCGGGCAACCCGTTGAAACTCCTTCGTGCTGGGGATTGGGGTTTGCAATTATCCCCCATAAACGAGGAATTCCTAGTAAGCGCGAGTCATAAGCTCGCGTTGATTACGTCCCTGCCCTTTGTACACACCGCCCGTCGCTACTACCGATTGAATGATTTAGTGAGGTCTTCGGACTGACACGCGGTGGCTTCACGGCCGTCGGCGTCGCTGGGAAGTTGACCAAACTTGATCATTTAGAGGAAGTAAAAGTCGTAACAAGGTTTCCGTAGGGGAACCTGCGGAAGGATCATTAACGTATATGATGTAGATCGTATCGTGCTTCGTACGATATGTGACTCACATATTCATAGTTATCATCCCTCTTCTTCTGTAAAAGATGACGTGTATGTGTGTGCGTGTGTGTGTGTGCACGCGAATGGCGCGCACCGTGTGTATTCTCTATGCGCACGGAGTGCGTGTTCGCGTGCGCGCGCGCGCGCGCGCGCGCGCGCATGTCATCGCGTCGTGTGCCGTACATCTATATTGGACTTTGACGATTTGAAATCCGTAATCTGAGTCTTTAACGTACATGTGCACGCGTTCGTTAACACAACACAAATACGGTTTAGAGTGTGGGTGGTGGACGACGTCGATCTCTTTAGAGATCGTGTTTCCCCTCTCGCTTCTAAGATTATAACAATTATATTTTTTTATTTAAATTGTATCGTACAAATACATAAACGATTACCCTGGACGGTGGATCACTTGGCTCGCGGGTCGATGAAGAACGCAGTTAACTGCGCGTCATAGTGTGAACTGCAGGACACATTTGAACATCGACATTTCGAACGCACATTGCGGTCCATGGAGACACATCCAGGACCACTCCTGTCTGAGGGCCGGCTGCATAATAACAAATACCACACTGCGCGTGTATTATCGCTGCGCATTTGACGGTTCCACGTCGTCCTAGACGACGGAGGTCCGTTTAAAAATGAACAAATCAATAAGGGAGGAGAGCGGCTCTATGTGTGTTACTCGTAGCGCCCGCCCCGCACTCTTTGAACTTGTGACGAGACGTGTGAGGTGGTGCCGCTGCGTGTGCACGGAGCTCGCTCGACGAACCCTGACAGTAGGCGGACTCGACGTCCGAAGGGCGCGACCGCGCCGCGTAGTCGTTTCGTGCGATTGCGCGACGTCGTAGCGCCGACGGATATCGTGTCTGCCTCGATTTATAACGTTGGCCTCAGATCAGGGAGGATTACCCGCCGAATTTAAGCATATTAGTAAGCGGAGGAAAAGAAACTAACCAGGATTTCCTTAGTAGCGGCGAGCGAACAGGAAATAGCCCAGCACTGAATCCCGCCGTTGTC
>CANOBA010000003.1:25000-35000 GCA_947563715.1 Lycia hirtaria | reverse complement strand
TTAGGTTAGGTTAGGTTAGGTTAGGTTAGGTTAGGTTAGGTTAGGTTAGGTTAGGTTAGGTTAGGTTAGGTTAGGTTAGGTTAGGTTAGGTTAGGTTAGGTTAGGTTAGGTTAGGTTAGGTTAGGTTAGGTTAGGTTAGGTTAGGTTAGGTTAGGTTAGGTTAGGTTAGGTTAGGTTAGGTTAGGTTAGGTTAGGTTAGGTTAGGTTAGGTTAGGTTAGGTTAGGTTAGGTTAGGTTAGGTTAGGTTAGGTTAGGTTAGGTTAGGTTAGGTTAGGTTAGGTTAGGTTAGGTTAGGTTAGGTTAGGTTAGGTTAGGTTAGGTTAGGTTAGGTTAGGTTAGGTTAGGTTAGGTTAGGTTAGGTTAGGTTAGGTTAGGTTAGGTTAGGTTAGGTTTTTTTTAAAATTTTTTTTCCTGTCCGGGCGCATAGGCCCGGCCCGCGAGCTAACCTACAGCCTATCTCTGACGTTATATATAGTCAGAGGTACCTTTTCCTCTTTCATATTTTCTCACTTTCATTCTTCATACTTTATCTTTCTTTCTCTCTATCCTCACTCTTTCTCCTCGATTTACTTTCTACTTAATCTACCTAAGGGTATTGATTTAACAGGTTTTTATTTATTAGCATTAATAGTGGGGTTAGGGTACATGTAAAATCAATAGGGGACACAATTATTATTACTTCTAACTTATTTTACTTAATCTATTTATTTATTATCCGTATTATCTATTCAGCAGTATTTATACAATTTACTTATTACATAATTATTTGTTACATGTTCTCTTAGTTTTGTTATACATCTATATTTATTTTCGTATACATTTTTCTTATTGGAATTAGGGTAGTACAGATTAGGAAAGACGACAGAGATATACATTATATACCCATTTTCTTCCCCTGTTCCAAACTTTATCTTACTTTATTGTTTAATAATTTTTTACATATCGTGTTTATTTAAGTGCACTTTAGTATATATATTCAATATATAGTAGTGCATCTATTTAATGCTATTTATTTCTTTTTATTACTATGCTCACTATCTCTTTACAATAAGTAAGGAACTTATTTCTAATTTCACCGCTTTCCAATATCTGTTGTAAATTTTTAACTGTAATATTTGCGTCTATTTCATGTTCCGCATCAAATCTGCGTCTGCCAAAGATCGGACAGTCAGTGACCACATGCAGGACGTTTTCATCTGCGTCGGGGTCGCACAGACACGCCGGACTCTCCTTACACTTAAATCTATGTAAGTATGAGGAGAATCCGCCGTGTCCAGTTAGTAGCTGTACAGTTTTAGGATCGAGGTCTATTTTTCTGACTATATTGTACGCCTTAATCGCATTCGGGAAGAAGGTTTTGGTGATGCCAGCTGTTGTACCTTCGCTGTATCGCCGGTTCCATTCATCAAGTGACTCCTCACGTATTTGACGCTTGATGAATGAGACCGGGCAGCTATTGTAGTTCGGCTTAATTTTCAATTTTAAAGCAGCGTTTTTCGCCAACTCGTCCGCCCTCTCGTTACCCTCCAGTCCCACGTGTGCCTTGACCCAAAATAACTTCAGTATTTTGTTTTGTTCCGATATTTTACATATGGTTTGTCTTGTTTTAACAGCAAGAGGGTGGGCACTGGAGGGGTTAATCACGGTTTCTAGGGCGGATCTTGAGTCGCAAAATATGCTGCAACTTGGGCTAGGATTTTCAAGGGCCTTCTTCGTTGCCTCGGATAATGCCAGAAGCTCTGCCTGATAGACTGAGCAGCAGTCGTCCAGTTTTAGCTTTTTGGTGCTCACCTCAACGGCGCCGTTCCAGATGGTCAGAGCTGCGCCTACTTTGCCTTCTATTTTACTCCCATCGGTGAATATATTGAGGCCGCCGTTGAGGTGCTGGCCGAGTGCTGCCGCGTCCGCCAGACATGCAAACTGCAACTCTGTACGCCGGGCAGGGTGCGGCAGGTCTGTATAGGGGGTCGGTCTCTCTATCATTCTGTCTCCTGTTATTCGCCGGCTAAAGCCTTTCCTTGTTTCATAAAGCAAGGCTGCTTCCCTGATCCTTATGTCCAGCGGAAGCAGCCCAGCAAGTAGCAGTGCAGCGTTTAATGAGACTGTTCTGTACGCTTTTATGATTTTCTGTGCGAAGCCGCGCTGAACTGCATCTAATCGGTTTTTAATGCAGATTTTGTTTGTTGCCGGCGCCCATGCTGCGGCAGCATACATGACTGTCGGCTCCACAACGGCCGTATAGATGGTCCTTATAATTTCTGGTTTAAGTCCCCAATGAATCTTCGCAGTCCTAGATAACTGTTTATAAAAGTTTAACGCTTTACGACAGACACTCGCGGCGTGCGCATTGAAGGTTAGTTTGTCGTCGATGGTGAGACCTAACAATTTTATTTCAGTCGAATTTTCGATACAGACCCCGCCCATGTTCAGACGTGGGGTGTCATATTTAAGCTTGCGAGTTATCACCATGGCCTTGGTCTTCTGTGGTGCAAATTTAAGCTTATTTCTGACCCCCCACGCCCGAACATGTTCGAGTGCCGCATTTGCATGTCTCTCGATTTCTTGTGCTGTCTCACCATCAAAGACCAAAATGACGTCATCCGCAAATGCCTGCGCATAGTCTCCCCTTTTTTCTAAGTCCTTTAGCAGTGGGTCGAGAAGCAAGTTCCACAATACTGGACCCCCGATCGACCCCTGGACACATCCTTTTTCGGTCTCTTTTTGGAACTCCTCCCCTGCGTATCTAACTCGTACTGTACGTTGTCGAAGATAACTGTCGATTGCCCTCCTCTCGTTTATAGGACACCTTTCCTCAGCCAACCGGACTCTGATTGCAGGCCACCACGCGCTGTCGAAGGCTCCCTCTATATCCAATGACACCAATGTAACTATTTTCTTCTGTTTTATTTTGGCGTTAATATGTTGCATTAGGATATACAGGGAGTCTTCGGTGCACTTTTGGGGCATGAATCCATATTGGCGAGTACTCATCCTTGGCAAAATATAAAACTTGATTCGGGCAATCAACATCTTCTCATACACCTTTCCAAGTACCGGGAGGAGTCCAATGGGTCTCAGTGATTTCGGGTTAGTGTAATTGTCTCTGCCGGGCTTCCTCAGTATTATTACCACTGCTTCCTTCCATGGTTTAGGGAAGTAACCGTGTTCACGGCACTTGTTTAATATACTTAAAAACAGGGTCGGGTCGTTCTTGATCGCTTCCGCGCATATATCAGCCGTAAAGCCGTCTACGCCGGGAGCCTTTTTAGGGTTAAACGTGCTCATCGCGCTCTTCAGCTCAGCGAGGGTGAATGGCGGGTCGCAAGAGTCATCTTGCTCCCCTTCATTCACTGTTTCAGCTCGTTTCCTTATCTCGCGATGATACTCGTTGTCGTTATGTGTTGGGTCTCCTGGGTAGAACGTTTGTGCTAGTAATTTTACGGAGTCTTTTGCGTTTAGCACTTTCCCGTCGACCTTAAGCGGCAGGTCTTCTTCTCTCGTGGTCGTTCTCCCAATGACTCTGTATATGCTGTTCCAGACACCCTCTCTATCCTGCTCACTACAGAAACTCTTCCAGCTTTCTATTTTTGCGATTTTTATTTTTGTCTCATACTCGTCTTTCTTTTTCAGGTACTCTTCAACAACCCTCGATCTTCGGTCTGCGGCGGCGCATCTGATTCTTCGCTTCCTGGTGGTGACCTCCTTCTTCAGCTTGGCGAGTTCTTCGGACCACCACGGCTTGGTAAGTGTTTGTGTGTGCTTCTTTTTAGGTATTGTGTGTGTGCATGTTTTTGTTATTATGTTTGTGTATAGATTAACTATTTTTTCAATGTCGTCTGTGTTTCTAATTTTGTCTATTTCTGTTAGTGTTAGGTTGTTTTCAGCTTTTAATTGGGTGATTTTTCTGTGAAAAACTTCCCAATTTGCTTTCTTTGTGTTATAAAGTCTGGTGGTTCTGATGATGTGTGTGCCTGTTGATTTGTGTAGTCGTATGTTTAGTGTAATGCCGTTGTGATCCGAGCTCGTGAAGTTCTCCTCTACCCTCCAGTCTTCCACCAAGGTAAGCAGGTCCTCGGAGCAAGCCGTAATGTCTACGTGGCTGCAGTATCGTTTGCCACCTCTTATTGTGTCGAAGGTTGGTGAAGAGCCCCTGTTAAGTATGTGCATACCTAATTCGTCCAGTGTGCTCCTTAGTTCTTCGCCTCTATGATTTGTGTGCTCGCTACCCCACCAAGTACTCCAGGCGTTGGAGTCTCCTCCGATAATTATGTTCCTGTTACCGAGTGTTCCAATAATTTTGGTGAGGTGGTCGAGGTATGGGCTAATGGGCTGATCAGTCTCGAAATAAATAGAAACAAGTGTAATCTTCCAGGCACTGGTACGGACTCCCACCACCGTGATGTTTTTGGTGGTGAGTTGCGGGTACTGTATTATGTCAAGCGTCGGGTCAAAGACCACTATCGCCGACTTTACAGTCCCTTCTCCTTGTTCAGTGCACTGGAAGACTCTTACTCCTTGTTGGTTTCGCATTTTCTTTTCTCTGCCCACATATGGCTCCTGTAAGAGAGCTACTGAGAATTTCCGGTCGGTGGCTTCTAGTAAGAGCTCTTCCGTGGCAAGCAGTTTTCTTTGTAGATTTGCCTGCACAACTTTGTAACCGTGGGTGCCCTCAGCAATACGCCACGGTGGACCTCGCAAGTGCTTCCCACTTGCGCCTCACCGGGCATTCATTGCTGAAGGCTCCATGTTGTGCATTCGCGGCTTTGATCTTGGTGCAGTTTATACAACTAGGGGGAGCGTTTACCATCCAGTCTGCGCACTCTGATTTTAGATGCGGTCCTCCGCAGTGACTACACACATCGACAGCTTCGGTGCAGAATCTTTTGCCATGACCGTATGCCAAACAGCAGGAGCACTGTATTAGTGGCGATTGGTCGGCGACTCTGACCCTCTGCATATCGATGTGCACAGCCCCTGCGCCTGTCAGATTCCGCCATATTTGTGGTGACACTCTAGCTACAACATGATTTGTTAGTGCGTTTCTCGCTTTCCGCCTATATCGTATTTCGATGCGGTTCTCTTCTGCACTTATTCCCCTGATCAGGTGCCTGTTTTGTGTCTGTACAGCTTTTACTATGTCCTCGTCTGTGTTGCTTTTTAGGACATTATACAGAATGATTAAGGGGTCCTTGTTTTTTATTATCTCAACATTCAGCTGCGTGTTCCTCTCCCTGATTCTATCCCCTATTCTCTTAATCTCTCCAGGACTTCTACAGCCTACTATAATTTTTCTATCTCTCGCTTTTCGAAACCTGTCTATTCGCGCTCCCTCTTCCTTTGCATTTATGGCTTGTTTCACTGTGTCAAACACCTCTTCTCCGGTTTTTTGTTCGTCTTTAGATGATATGACGAGTGAGTGCATGACGGTTTTCTCTATATGTTGTCTTCTCGGCGAGGCGGCTGCAACATTTGCATACGTGTCTCTCTTTTCGTATGAGTCCTTGTGCTTCTTTAGCGTTTCTGTTAATTTTGACATCTCTTCCCTGTTCTGTTTAAGTAGTTTGCTGTGTTCGTCTATTTGTTTCATCATTTCTTTTCTCTGTTCACATAATTCTGTTTCTTCCTCTTCTTTTGTGGGTTGTTCTTCTTTATCCGTTTCCTTCATGGTCAGTGTTTTACGTGCCAGTAGCGCTTCTTTCACTAAGCTATACAGTCTGTCTACTGCCTCTGTAACTTCGGTTTTTATTTCCGTTTTTAGGTTACGGCTTTTATCCAAATACAATTTGGCTTTTTGTAGGCATGCTTTCGCTTCGGCCATTTTGCTTTTATATTTTTGAACCTTTTTCGGTGATGACAGGGTCTTGGTTGCCTCCTCTTCCTTATCTTGCGAGTAATTGTCGTCGACAGAGAGTGTCACTGTTTGACTGTTTTTCGACGCTTCATCCTGTTGACTTGCTTGATCCGGTTGAGGAGGTGTGAAGTTCATTAAGTCATCTAAGGTCGTCGGACTTTGGCTAGCTGTTCCCGTTTCGTCTTCGGGTTTTCCTGGGTTCCCAGCACCCTGTCTATGATCTTCTTTTGGTGCCAAATTTTTCCCCTCCGGGATGGCATGGCCGTGTCGTGTGCTTGGAGTACGGACGAACATCTTAATGTAGGTTAGCTCGTCAAAAGACGTGTAAAGGGCGTCAATTTAATTTTTAAAATAAATATATGAACAAATAATTTGCTTAAAAGAAGCAGTAACTATACTTTGGTCATGTAAATATTAATAAGATGTAAATCTTATTTCGTAAAGTTAATTAATTCTAAATGGTGCGTCTGCCGTTGTCACTCCCTGCTCGTACGCGTGTCACGGGGTGACGTGTCCAAATATTGGAAAGCAGCGAATTAATAATATTGAGCGATGTAAACTATTCTCGCCCAATTTGTCAATAATATTGCGTCAATATTATATGTATTTAAATGTCAAATTTTTATTTTAAAACGATGCTTTATTGCAAAGATATAGCAGTATCCGTACCAGGCGCCACCATAAATAAAATAAAAGCTAAAAGAAATACACGTCTATTTAATTTTTACTAAAGAGCAATTAAAACAATGGAACAATAGTGAGGCGTGAGCGTGGGAACCCGATAAGACGCGCGCAACAGGTGCAGCGGTCTGAACCGTGTCGCCCTCGTGGGAACCGGGGCGCGGGGCGCGGGGCGCGGCGACTGCCGCACTCCCACTCGACGACGACGCGCAAACAATACCGAACCGGCCGGCTGTCACGACTCACCTGTACTACTGTGCCTAATATTTAATTTAATCTTCAGAATATTTTTTAATTTAATTTATGAATTTTATAGATTAATAATACTTTGAAATCTACAACGATACTGTTATAATTTTGAAAATAAATGCTTTATATGGTAAATAGGATGGCGCTAAGTTCAGGCATAACACAATTTCTCTAAAAACAATCTAACTACAATTTTTCTAAAATCCTTGGGCAAGTTTGGTCCAGCTATATACTCCCCAGGTCTCAGAGTCAACCTACAGTAGCTGGTCTGTGCGTTATAAGCCCGCCACCTTTGCGCGCAGTCGGGTAAGAATCGACAATGCAGCACGCAGCGCCGGGTCGCTGCGGGCTGAAGTAGTTCGCCACGGGGCGCGCGGCACGAGGAATGGAATGCGGCCGCGCACTCGGCTATCTAATACACAAACCTACCGCTGCGGTTGACCTAGTTTCCCGGTCCCCACTCTATACAAGATTCCCACTAGGTCCTGTAGGACGCGTGGGATTTATGTATAACGATAGATAGGCGATGAAATTATCTATCGAATAATGTCAATTTTATATTTATAGTACGATTACAGCTCTTACAGTTTCTATGATTATAAAATTGGAATCGTTTTCTGAGTTCTAAATTTACTTTGTTTTATTATATCTACACTCCTAGACCAAAATAAATTTTTATTTTTATCTTAAAATGATATATATGCCTTATAAGATTTGTGGGAATTTTTTCAAATTTTTTGGGGTTGGTCGACCCACCCCCAATTTTCGAAAATTTTAATTATTATTTTTACAAAAAACAAAACATAGCAAATTATACAAATTTAAAATTTTGATCAGATTTGCTTTAATAAATTTATGTATGTCCTAAAAATCAAATAAATCGCTTCAGTTTTGCCGATATTCCATCCCAGGGTTCCCGTTTACGTAATCTGATTCCAAAATCTGCTCCCCAGGATTGAGTCCTGGAGGTCAAATTCCGGACTCAGTCGATTCTTCGGACAGAAAAAATCGATTCTACGGCGTCGGACCCTAGTTTGGGCCCCCTGGTCCAGAGTTATTAGCACTTGAAGTTTACAAAAATTTTGCTTTGTTTGCTATTTGGCAGGTAGTAACTAAGTAGTTAGAAAACCTAGCCACCGCGTCAAATTTGACAGTAAAGGTTTAAAATATGTGTCAGTAGACAGGGGTTGAAGCAAAGTATCTATGCCTAAGTCGGTCTGGAATGAGCTATAGCCTATCCTGTTGTAAAAGGGCTATTAAAGTCAGAAGTCTGGATTTTACCCAAAATACTTAGCTCGGCTCGTATCTCCGAAGTAATTAAAGTAATAAATCCAGGAAAAATACGCTTTTATATACACTTTTTAGGTTCACAATTTGAGACAGGTTTTATGTTACTAGGGGGTGGTTTTCACCCTCCTTATGTTTATAAATTTTAAGTTACTATAAGAAAAGTAAAGTTAACTATAAGAATATTAATAATGTTAAAAATCCAAAGAAATTCAATAGTAAAAAGAAATGGAGTGAACTAATTATTAATAAATTTAGATATAATAGTTTTCGATTTGTTTTAGGAGATACGAGGGGGTGTAAAACTAACTTATCTTCAAACGTCCTTTGGAACCGGTATTTACGTTCAATTTATGGACTTTATAAATATTAATAATTAAGAATATACTATTAAGCTATTTTGTTTCTGAAAAATGGGGGTTCTCATTAATATTTATGATGGCGCTAAGATTGGTAGAAAACAATTTCTCCAAAAATAATAAGTGAGAATTTTTTAGAATATTGGAGTAAATTTTATCGATATATTAGCTGCCCAGGTTCAAGAGTCACCCTACAGCAGCTAGTTTGTGTGTTGTGAGCCCGCCTCCCTTTCGCGCAGTCGGCTAATGTCGATAATACAGTGCGCAGTGCAGGGTCACCGCGGGTTGAGGTAGTTCGCCACGGGGCGCGCGGCACGAGGATCGGAATGCGGTCGCGCGCTCGGCCCTCTAACACACAAACTTACCACTGCAGTTGACCTACTTTCCCGATGACGGCTTTATATAGGATTCCCAGTACGTCCCGTGGGACGCGTGGGTTTTCTATACACAGTTATGTAGACAATAAGTTTTTATACAGATTGATATAAAATTTAAATTTTTATATCGATTTCCGCTCTTTTAATTCCTTATGAATTTTAGCACAATAATTTTTCTGTAATTTAGATAACTGTGTTTTACTATATCTAGACTTTTTCACCGAATAAAAATTTAATTTCCAATCTAAAATGTTATGCGTATTTTATAGTACGTGTGGGAATTTTTTCCGATTTTTTGGGGTTGGTCGACCCACCCCAATTTTTCGGAATTTTTATTATTATTTATTTCACAAACCAAATATCGCACTTTATTAAATTTAGAAATATTTGATAAAGTTCCCTACAAATTATTTAATTGTGTGCCAAAACGTAAAAAATATCCCTATATTTCGCTAATATCCCATTCCAGGGATTCCGGTGACGTAATTCGATTCCAAAATCCGCTCCCCAGGAATGAGTCCTGGAGTTCAAATTCCGGAATCAATCAACTCGCCTGATGTAAAAAATAGGTATTACGTCGTCGGACCTTAATTTGGAACCCCTGGCCCGGAGTTATCAGCACTTGAAATTTTCGGGAATTTTAATTTATTTACGTTTTGGCAGACAAGTACCAGAAAGGTTATAACTAATTAAATACTAATACGAAAAATCTAAGATTTTGGAATATAGTTGAAATTGAAATGAGGAATTTTTTGATGAATTTAAATATTATGGTAAAAGATTTGGTTTGTGAGATAAGGGGGGGTAAATTACAGCTTTACTAAAAAAATATTCAATAATTCCCTTCTTCAGTCCTGCGGGTCCTATCGAGGTGGGGAAAACGGCTCCCGGCTGCTGCCGGCGTCCTTCTACCACCTAGGTAGTCCTTTTCCACAGGTTCCCGCGGGATCGGGATCCTCGTGGACACGCGGTTTCTTGTTTTTGAGAATTTTCTTCGGGAAAATGATCCGGAAAATTCCGGAAAAATATTCGGGATGTAGGTCTTTTTGTTCCGCGTCTGCTCACAATTTAAAATATGGGGGTCGTTGATCTTGTTTTTGCAGCGTTTCGTCTCAAAGGTTTCGGCTTGTGGTGAATCTGACCTTAAAAACGGTTTCCAGCTTCTCCTACTTCGACACTGCAATCCTCGGATTCGC
>CANOBA010000003.1:12500-22500 GCA_947563715.1 Lycia hirtaria | reverse complement strand
AATTCACTAAATTTATCAACACCTAATATGACATTTAAATTTTGTTCCAGGTCGAATCTTTCGGAGCCATAGGCGGGACACTCTACAATAATGTGCGGTACCGTCTCATGTTTGTCAGGATCGCAGATGCACGATGGACTCTCCTTGCACTTGAAACGATACAAGTACTCGGAGAATCCACCGTGCCCCGTCAAGATTTGCGTTACAGGTCCGTTTATTTCCATCTTCCTGACAATTTTGAATGCTGAGACAGCGTTTGGTAAAAACAGCTTTGTAATTGCCGCAGTATTCCCCGATGTGTACCTCCGATTCCATTCGTCAAGCGTATCCTGGCGGATTTGTCGCTTGACGAATGAAATCGGGCATTTGTCGTAGACCGTTCCAGTTTTTGACTTTAGTGCTGCGTTCTTAGCCAACTCGTCCGCTCTCTCATTTCCCTCGAGTCCCGCGTGTGCCTTGACCCAAAAAAGTTCAACTTTTTTGTTCATTTTTACGCACTTAATTAAGTTTTCGCGAATTTGGACTGCAAGGGGATGGAGAGAGCGAACGTTGGTGACGGTTTCTAGGGCTGACCTGGAGTCACTATACACTCCGAAACTGGGGGCTTGGCTCTTTAGCGCCTCCTCAATTGCTTTGGATATGGCCAACAATTCAGCCTGATAGACCGTGCAGTAGGACGACAGCTTCATTTTCAGGCTTTTGGTTTCGGCGGCGCCCCTCCAAAGAGATAACGCCGCTCCAACCTTGCCCTCAATTTTGCTGCCGTCCGTGAATATTTGTACTGCTTGATCACTATGCCTATCTATGTCTTGTTGGTCTACCAGGCGAATGAATTGCAGGCCGATATGTTGCGCTGGGTGAGGGGCGTCAGTAAACGCTGCTCTCCGCTCGATCTCCCCATCTCCTGGTATCAACTGGGGGGCTCCCCTCTTAGCCTCATACAGGGCGGCTGCCTCTTGTATTCTGAGGTCGAGGGGTAGTATCCCAGCCAGTACCAGAGCCGAGTTCAGGGAGACCGTGCGGTAGGCCTTGCACAATTTTTGCGCAAAGCCTCTCTGGACAGCGTTTAATTGCCGTTGCGTACCCAGTTTCTTCGTTGCAGGAGCCCATACTCCGGCTGCGTACATTAAAACCGGTTCTACGACTGCGGTGTATATGGTTCTTATGACATCCGGGTTAAGACCCCAGCTAATTTTGGCTGCAGTGGACAGCTGCTTATATATGTTCGCGGCTTTTTTACATATATTGGACACGTGGCTGTTCCATGTTAATTTATCGTCAATAATGACGCCTAAAAGTTTAATTTCAGACGACATGTCAATGCCGACCCCGCCCATCCTCAGGAGTGGTGTGTCATATTTTAACTTTCGCGTGATCACCATAGCTTTAGTTTTGTGGGGCGCGAATTTCAGTTTATTCATGACACCCCACTCCCGAACGAAAGCGAGGGCGTCACAGGCATCCCTCTGAACCTGCAAAGCTGTGTCGCCGTCGAAGACCAGGACCACATCGTCAGCGAACGCTTGAGCATAATCCCCTCTCTGTTCCAGGCCTTTTAAAAGGGGGTCCAGAAGAACGTTCCAGAGAATTGGGCCCCCTATGGAACCCTGGACACACCCCTTACTTGTGCTCTTTGTGGATTCTTCGCCTGCGTATCTCACGCTGACGGTGCGGTCTCGGAGATAACTATCCATCATTAGCCTGATGTTAATTGGACACTTTTCCTCAGCCAGTCGTACTTTAATGGCGGGCCACCAAGCGCTATCGAAGGCTCCCTCTATGTCCAGCGATACCACTGTGAGCAATTTTTTCTGGCTCAATTTTGCGTGTATGTGCTGCATTAGGTCATAGAGGGAGTCTTCGGTGCTTCTTTGGGGCATAAAGCCGTACTGGCGAGTACTCATCCTTTTCAACAGATGGAACTTTAGCCTGCCCACTATCATTTTTTCCAGTATCTTCCCCATCACCGGAAGGAGTCCTATTGGTCTATACGACTTGGGATTCGTGTAGTCGTCCCTACCTGGCTTTCGAAGGACCACCACAGTGGCCTTCTTCCAGATGATGGGGAAGTGACCGAGTTGCAAGCATTTATTTGCTATTGCAAGAAATAGCTGGGGGTCCTTTAATATGGCATGACCACATATGTCAGCTGTGAGACCGTCCTCCCCGGGAGCTTTCTTTGGGTTAAAGCTTTCCACCGACTCTCTCAACTCTTCCAACGTAAACAGCGGATCATGTGGTTCATCATGCTCTCTGTTTACTTGTGTAGCAAGGATCCTGATTCGTCGGTGGTCCGCATTATCCTCACTCTCTAAGTCCTCGGGGTAGAAGGTCTCCGCTAAGATTCTTACGGATTCTTTAGGGTCCCTCGCCTTCCCGTCTGTCACCAAAGGCAGATCTTCGTGTCTTTTGGCTGTTTTCCTTATCACTCTGTAAATGCCCTCCCATATTCCCTCTCGTTCCTGCTTACTACAAAAATCCCTCCAACTCTGCGTTTGTGCCCTTTTGACCTCGTTCTCATAATTTAGTTTTGCTTGCAGGTACTCCGCAACGACTCCCTCTCTTCGTATCGGCGCTGCCCACCGGATGCGGCGCTTTTTGACGACGGCCTCCCTCTTCAGCCTGACGAGCTCGTCACTCCACCACGGTAAGTTTACAACAGATTTAGATTTTAGTTTAGGTATAGATTCGTTACTTGCTTTTATGATTGATTCGGAATATTTTTTTATTTTATCTTCCAATTCTATTTTATTATCTATTTCTTCAATTTTAGTTTTATTTAAATTGTTATCTTTGTAACTTTCTCACGAAAGTGACTCCAGTTTGCTTTCTTGCTGTTAAAAATTCTAGTGGTTCGACTTATATTTATTCCTTTTGCTTTGGTTTTTCTAATTTTAAATATTATGGTGTTGTGATCCGAGCTCGTCATGCCCTCATCCAGGTGCCAGTCATCTATCAGGTTTAGGAGGTCCGATGTGCAGGCCGTCACATCAACAAAACTGCTGTAGGTTTTCCCACCCCTAACAGTGAAGAAGGTAGGTGTGGTTTGGTCGTTGTTGAGCACCTGCATATTCATATCCTCAATCATACCCGCCATGTCTTCTCCCCTGTCGTTTACTGTGGGGCTTCCCCACCAAGGATTTTTTGCATTCGTGTCCCCTCCAATGATTATGTCTTGCCGGTGAGTCTTTCTGATCCTGCTGAGCTGTTCCAGGTATGGCCCTATTGGTGTCGGGTATGGTTCGAAGTAAAAAGATACGACGAGGATCTCCCACGCACGTGTCCTGACCTTAACCACCACGATATTGGGGGTAGTAAGATCAGGGAACTGGATGACGTCCAAGTCGCTATCGAAAACGGCTATCGCTGCTTTTACTGGACCGTCGCCGGGCTTTGTGCATTGGAAGATCCTCGCGCCTCCATAATTGTTTACTCGACCTATCTCTCCAACGTAAGGTTCCTGGAGCATTACGAAAGCCATCTTTTTATTGTGAGCTTCAAGCATTATTTCATTCGTAGCCAGTTTCATTCTCTGCAAGTTGGCTTGGGCTACAACATAAGGCTTCGAATTGGTTGAAGCAGGATTTCCGTCGGGGACCACTTTAGCAATATGCTATTGTCGCTCTCGCTAGCGCATCCCATTTCCTCCTAATTACGCACTCCTGGCTGAATGCGTTGTGCTCGGTTTTCGCCAGCTTAGCGTGCATACAGTTGCAGCAGGATGGGGTACCGCCTGCAAGCCAGTCCGCACACTGTGCTTTCAGGTGAGGGCCTCCGCAATGACTACACTTCTCCAGGGTTTCTTGGCAGAAGCGCCGTCCGTGTCCATACCCGAGGCACAGCGAGCATTGGACCAGTGGTGACTGGTCTGCCACTCGTACTCGCTGGAGATCGATATGTACTGCCTCGGCTTGGACCATGCGTTGCCATAATATGGGGGAGACCCTCACCACCACATGGCTGGTATGCTGGTTTCTGGTGCGTTTTTTATAAGCGATACTTATCCTGTTATCTTCTTCGCTAATATCTTTAAAGATTGAGCGATTCTGTGTCTTCAGGGCTTTTAAAACATCTTCATCACTATTTAGCTGGAGAACATCCCTGAGGATAACAAGGGGATCTTTATTTTGAATGTCATCGACGTTTAGTTCTTTCGCTTGATTCAGTCTTTCCTTTAGTTTTTGTCTTTCTTCTTCTGATCTACAGCCAACTATTACTTTTCTGTCTTTTGCCTTCCTTATTTTCTCAACCTCAATACCTCCTTCCTTTGCATTAACTGTTTTTCTGATCCTCTCCAAAACTTGTTCTCCCGTGTCCGAATCATTTTTAGAGGTGACAACCACCGAGTGCAGCGCCCTCTGTACGGGCTGCTGCTCCCGGATAGTTGCCGCCGTCACACTCGCGTAAGTCTTTTTGTCTAATATTACTTTTAAATCTTCCATTTTCTTGCTATTTTCCTTGATTATCTCTGTGTGTTCTTCCAGGAGTTTATGCAGGTCATTGAGATTTATTCCTTTGTCTATAGAATGTTCTTGTCGTTCTTCCCTTCTTATTTCCTCAGATATGTTTCTAGGGGTCACGCCTTTTGCCATAGTCGCCTCTTTGACTAATAGGTAAAGTCGATCGAGCATCTCTAGCACTGTGGCCTTAATATCAGATTTCAGATTCCGGGAAAGGTATATCTGAATCTTTGCCTTCGTCAAACACGACTTTGCTTCTGCGACAAGGTCAGTGCGTTTTGAGCTCCAACTCAACTTTGTAGGACTTAGTGAGGCTTCCACAATAAGTTTCTGCGCTATCGGTGGCTTTTGTTTAGGCGAATCCGCTATCGTGCTTTTGGGAGGAGAAAGGCTAATAAGCGCGTCTGTCTTGCCGGAATTTCCGGCATAATCATCAGTGATGCTATTTGCGACAATTGCGGTCGGACTTGATAAAGTTGGCTCTGTCTGATTCGAACCACTAGGTTCCTGGTCGTTGGTATGGTTGTTACGGGTAGGAGTTCTTAATCCAACGTACATTTTGGGGCCTTACTAGGACGTGTCAGTATAAATTAACAATAAAATAAGGTTTGTAAAAGTTATAAATATAAATTGTCAAAGATTGTTTAGATAGAAACAAAATGAAATATCTAGCGATATATTTGAGCAAAAGGACTCAAAATAGTCAAAGACTTGTTAAAAGTACGTAAATAAATACTGATTATTCAGGTGATTAATCAATAATATAGTCAATTGTCAACAAGTAAAATGTATGAGTATTAGAGTTTTTATATCGTCAGTTAAAACAGGTCAAAACCGTTTATTTACTATAAACTTATGTTATTTGATATGGCAATGAACCATACTACTAAAATAAATTATATCAAAAAAAAAAAAAAAAAAATTTTGGACCAAATTCGAAATTCTACCTCTTGGACATAAACAATGGGTGGGTGGGCGGGCGAAAATTTTCAGCTCTCCCTCGATATCTCGGCAACCGCCAGCAGTATGGGCACCAAAATCGCAGGGAATGTGAAACTGAAGATCCTCTACCGTCCCAAGTCAAAAGCCAGAAAAATTTTGAAGAAAAATTTTGAATTATAGCCGAAAAACTGAGTTTTTTGAAATTACTCTAATATTTAATTCCAAATTGTGGGTAGGTAGTCGATAACACTATTTATAGTTAGCTTATTGTTTCAGGTAACCAGAGAACGCGCAAAAAGCAGTCCGGAATGACGCAGCACTCTCAGGTAAGTGTAGTTTTCGTAATACGAAAATAGTCGGGTTAGGTTAGGTTAGGTTAGGTTAGGTTAGGTTAGGTTAGGTTAGGTTAGGTTAGGTTAGGTTAGGTTAGGTTAGGTTAGGTTAGGTTAGGTTAGGTTAGGTTAGGTTAGGTTAGGTTAGGTTAGGTTAGGTTAGGTTAGGTTAGGTTAGGTTAGGTTAGGTTAGGTTAGGTTAGGTTAGGTTAGGTTAGGTTAGGTTAGGTTAGGTTAGGTTAGGTTAGGTTAGGTTAGGTTAGGTTAGGTTAGGTTAGGTTAGGTTAGGTTAGGTTAGGTTAGGTTAGGTTAGGTTAGGTTAGGTTAGGTTAGGTTAGGTTAGGTTAGGTTAGGTTAGGTTAGGTTAGGTTAGGTTAGGTTAGGTTAGGTTAGGTTAGGTTAGGTTAGGTTAGGTTAGGTTAGGTTAGGTTAGGTTAGGTTAGGTTAGGTTAGGTTAGGTTAGGTTAGGTTAGGTTAGGTTAGGTTAGGTTAGGTTAGGTTAGGTTAGGTTAGGTTAGGTTAGGTTAGGTTAGGTTAGGTTAGGTTAGGTTAGGTTAGGTTAGGTTAGGTTAGGTTAGGTTAGGTTAGGTTAGGTTAGGTTAGGTTAGGTTAGGTTAGGTTAGGTTAGGTTAGGTTAGGTTAGGTTAGGTTTTTTTTTTTTTTTTTTTTTTTTTTTTTTTTTCCTGTCCGGGCGCATAGGCCCGGCCCGCGAGCTATTTCCCTAACGTTGTCAGGGGATGGGGTATATGGGCTTACTTTATTATAATTTTCTTAATACTATTACATCAGTTATTTTAATATCTTACTTTTTATTATAAACACGTATATCCTATATCTATAGTTTTCAGCTTAGTAGTTTTTATTTATTTATTATTTTTAACATGAGTACAGACTTATAATTTTACAATTAAATGTTGCACACATTTTTCATGTCTTACTTTTATTTCTTAACTTATATACCTATAGCTATAGTTTTTCTTAATTTTTACTATTTTGATACACTTTTCTTTCTTTTATTTTATACCAATTTCAACATGTGTACATACTTATAATTTTACAACTAAATGTTGCACACATTTTTCATATTTTAGGTTATTTTTAAAACAGTATACAATAAAACAGCAGAATGACCATTATTCTCTAGTCTTATTCCTATTTATCGCCTTTTTTGTTACCATTGTGCAGAATGCTAGCAGATATGGTCTGGATTCCTTTCCTGACATCATTTCGCACAATGATGCTTTGGTAAGTTTGATATCTGTTGCTGATTCCAGATCATATCTGTCCGCACCATGCTGAGGGCATTCTAATAACAAGTGCTCAACAGTTTCTTCTTTTTCAGGGTCGCAGACACATGAAGGACTATCTTTACACTTGAAGCGATTCAAGTATGCCGAGAATCCTCCATGGCCCGTCAACACCTGCGTCAGAATAGGGTCAATTTTGAATTTTTTAATTATTCCAAAAGCTTCCGTTACATTTGGGAAAAAGATCTTTGTAACCGATGCAGTTTCACTTTCTTGGTACCTCAACTCCCATTTCTTTACAGTATCTCTCCTAATTTCACTCTTCGCATACGAGACAGGGCAGCTATTATATTGTGGTGCAGTTTTTATGTTTAACGCTGCTTGCTTAGCCAACTCGTCGGCCCTCTCATTACCGGGTACTCCGACGTGGGCTTTCACCCAGTATAATTTTATTTCGCAGCCTTTTCCCCTTAGGACCTTGATATTACGCCTAATTTTAAAGGCCAGAGGGTGGTAGGTGTCCGCATTTGAGACAATTTGAAGAGCAGACCTCGAGTCACTCAGCACAGCCACCTCGTTTTGCTTTTCTCGCAACATAAGCTCGGTCGCTTGATAAAGTGCATAGAGTTCAGCTTGGAAGACTGTGCAGAATGACTCGAGTTTCATCTTTTTGGTCTTTGTCTCTTTCCCATTTGACCAATATGTGAGTGCTGCTCCGACTTTCCCCTCCAGTTTACTCCCGTCCGTGTAGATTTGAATTTCCGGGAGCTGTTGTTGTTCTGGGGCATCGGGCGTCATATCGTGAAGGTCGTGGAATTGTACATCTATCTCTTCAGCAGGATGTAAGGCCTCTAGCACGCTTACTCGCCTTTCTATATTCCTTTTGCCATAATCCAGGTCTGTTGGCATGTTTCTTTTTGCTTCATACAGCTGAGCTGCTTCCCGGACCCTAAGGTCAAGTGGAATCAGCCCAGCTAGCACGAGTACTGCATTGAGAGACGCTGTCCTGTAGGCTTTACAGATCTTTTGAACGAACCCACGCTGTATGGCGTTCAGTTGTTTTTGAACCATTATTTTGTTTGCTGCTGGTGCCCATATGCTCGCTGCGTACAATACTACAGGCTCTATAACTGCCACGTATATCGTCCTGACAATCTCCGGACTAAGACCCCACTCAATCTTTGCTGTCTTTGCCAGTTGTTTGAAAATGTTTGCAGCCTTACGACAGACGTTGGATACGTGATTGTTAAATGTAAGTTTTTCGTCTATCGTAAGGCCCAACAACTTAATTTCTTTAACAATTGGTATGTCCACCCCGCCCATGTGCATGACTGGGGTGTCAAATTTAAATTTCTTTGTTATTATCATGGCGTTCGTTTTGTGTGCCGCGAAACGTAACTTATTTTTGTCACCCCAGTCAAACACATGAGCCAGTGCCTCGTTGACATTTCTTTGTATTTTGGCGGATGTCTGCCCGGAGAATATCATGACGACATCGTCTGCAAAAGCCTGTACGTAGACTCCACGTGCCGTTAATTCGTTCAAAAGTGGGTCCAACAGTATATTCCACAGCGTGGGTCCGCCTATTGAGCCCTGGATACAACCTTTGTTGGTAACTTTGCTAAAGGTTTTTCCGGCGTAGTTAATAATAACTCTTCTATCCTGGAGGTAGTTATTCATTAGCTTTCTTAAATTTAAGGGACATTTTAGCTTCATCAACTGATTCTTAATGGATGGCCACCATGCCCCATCAAACGCACCTTCGATATCTAGGGACACGATGACTATTAACTCTTTACGTTGGAGGCTCGCTTGAATCTGGTGCATGAGGTCGTATAATGCGTCCTCGGTACTTCGCTGAGGGACAAAGCCGTACTGTCTGGGGTTGGTCTTGGGTAGTAGGTGCCACCTTATTCTCCTCATTACCATTTTTTCAAATACTTTCCCCAGAACTGACAATAGCCCAATCGGTCGGTACGACTTTGCCTGGCTGTAGTCGCTTTTCCCGGGCTTACGCAATACTACGACCGCAGCCTTCTTCCAAGGTATTGGAAAACATGAAAGGGAAAGGCATTTGTTTATAATTCCCAAGAATACTTCCCTTTCCGCAGATATAGCTCTATGACAGATATCTGCCGTGAAGCCATCTGGACCTGGTGCCTTCTTTGGGTTAAAACTGCTGATAGTCCTTTGAAGTTCCGAACTTGTGAACGGTGGGTCAACTGTATCGTCGGGTGTCGCTTCGGAAATACTTTCGGCTATGCTTCTAATTGTTTTATGAATTTCACTATCCGTATTACAATTATCATCCGGAAAGAACGTATTTCCGAGCAACTCTACAGACTTTTCTGGGCCCAGTACCGATCCGTTTTCTTCCAGCAGTTGATCCTCTTGTCTTCCCGTTTTCCTTCTTATCACTCTATACACCCTGTCCCACATGCTTTCCGTTTCCTGCTTTGTACAAAAAGATTTCCAACTTTCTGTTTGTGCCTGTCTTGCGCTAATTTCATATTCTGTTTTTGCTTTCAGGTATTCGTCTACAACGTGTTGCCGTCTTCGTGGTGCCGCGCATCGGATCCTGCGTCTCTTCGTGTTCACCGCACGCTTCATCTGTTCCAGTTCGTCGGTCCACCAGGGTAAGTTATACTTCCTATTTTTATTTTTATATATTGGTATAGAATTTTGACAAGCTGTTTTTAAACTGTTAATGTATTTTTCGACTATATTTTCTAATTGTTCCTTATTTTCTATTTTCCCAATTTCTTCTAAAGTTACACAATTTTGTATTAATGTTTGCTTGACTTCCCCGGTGAACCGAACCCAGTCAGCTTTGCGGGTGTTGTAGACACGAGTAGATACCGATTTTCTAGTTTCGGTAGGGTTTTCCAGACTAAGATCAAACATGATGGCGTTATGATCTGAGCTGGTGACCGATCCATCCACCCTCCAGTTCTGAATGTGCCGCAATAAACGTGATGTACAGACTGTTACGTCGACGTTACTTGTATATAGGCGGCCA
>CANOBA010000003.1:0-2500 GCA_947563715.1 Lycia hirtaria | reverse complement strand
GTTAGGTTAGGTTAGGTTAGGTTAGGTTAGGTTAGGTTAGGTTAGGTTAGGTTAGGTTAGGTTAGGTTAGGTTAGGTTAGGTTAGGTTAGGTTAGGTTAGGTTAGGTTAGGTTAGGTTAGGTTAGGTTAGGTTAGGTTAGGTTAGGTTAGGTTAGGTTAGGTTAGGTTAGGTTAGGTTAGGTTAGGTTAGGTTAGGTTAGGTTAGGTTAGGTTAGGTTAGGTTAGGTTAGGTTAGGTTAGGTTAGGTTAGGTTAGGTTAGGTTAGGTTAGGTTAGGTTAGGTTAGGTTAGGTTAGGTTAGGTTAGGTTAGGTTAGGTTAGGTTAGGTTAGGTTAGGTTAGGTTAGGTTAGGTTAGGTTAGGTTAGGTTAGGTTAGGTTAGGTTAGGTTAGGTTAGGTTAGGTTAGGTTAGGTTAGGTTAGGTTAGGTTAGGTTAGGTTAGGTTAGGTTAGGTTAGGTTAGGTTAGGTTAGGTTAGGTTAGGTTAGGTTAGGTTAGGTTAGGTTAGGTTAGGTTAGGTTAGGTTAGGTTAGGTTAGGTTAGGTTAGGTTAGGTTAGGTTAGGTTAGGTTAGGTTAGGTTAGGTTAGGTTAGGTTAGGTTAGGTTAGGTTAGGTTAGGTTAGGTTAGGTTAGGTTAGGTTAGGTTAGGTTAGGTTAGGTTAGGTTAGGTTAGGTTAGGTTAGGTTAGGTTAGGTTAGGTTAGGTTAGGTTAGGTTAGGTTAGGTTAGGTTAGGTTAGGTTAGGTTAGGTTAGGTTAGGTTAGGTTAGGTTAGGTTAGGTTAGGTTAGGTTAGGTTAGGTTAGGTTAGGTTAGGTTAGGTTAGGTTAGGTTAGGTTAGGTTAGGTTAGGTTAGGTTAGGTTAGGTTAGGTTAGGTTAGGTTAGGTTAGGTTAGGTTAGGTTAGGTTAGGTTAGGTTAGGTTAGGTTAGGTTAGGTTAGGTTAGGTTAGGTTAGGTTAGGTTAGGTTAGGTTAGGTTAGGTTAGGTTAGGTTAGGTTAGGTTAGGTTAGGTTAGGTTAGGTTAGGTTAGGTTAGGTTAGGTTAGGTTAGGTTAGGTTAGGTTAGGTTAGGTTAGGTTAGGTTAGGTTAGGTTAGGTTAGGTTAGGTTAGGTTAGGTTAGGTTAGGTTAGGTTAGGTTAGGTTAGGTTAGGTTAGGTTAGGTTAGGTTAGGTTAGGTTAGGTTAGGTTAGGTTAGGTTAGGTTAGGTTAGGTTAGGTTAGGTTAGGTTAGGTTAGGTTAGGTTAGGTTAGGTTAGGTTAGGTTAGGTTAGGTTAGGTTAGGTTAGGTTAGGTTAGGTTAGGTTAGGTTAGGTTAGGTTAGGTTAGGTTAGGTTAGGTTAGGTTAGGTTAGGTTAGGTTAGGTTAGGTTAGGTTAGGTTAGGTTAGGTTAGGTTAGGTTAGGTTAGGTTAGGTTAGGTTAGGTTAGGTTAGGTTAGGTTAGGTTAGGTTAGGTTAGGTTAGGTTAGGTTAGGTTAGGTTAGGTTAGGTTAGGTTAGGTTAGGTTAGGTTAGGTTAGGTTAGGTTAGGTTAGGTTAGGTTAGGTTAGGTTAGGTTAGGTTAGGTTAGGTTAGGTTAGGTTAGGTTAGGTTAGGTTAGGTTAGGTTAGGTTAGGTTAGGTTAGGTTAGGTTAGGTTAGGTTAGGTTAGGTTAGGTTAGGTTAGGTTAGGTTAGGTTAGGTTAGGTTAGGTTAGGTTAGGTTAGGTTAGGTTAGGTTAGGTTAGGTTAGGTTAGGTTAGGTTAGGTTAGGTTAGGTTAGGTTAGGTTAGGTTAGGTTAGGTTAGGTTAGGTTAGGTTAGGTTAGGTTAGGTTAGGTTAGGTTAGGTTAGGTTAGGTTAGGTTAGGTTAGGTTAGGTTAGGTTAGGTTAGGTTAGGTTAGGTTAGGTTAGGTTAGGTTAGGTTAGGTTAGGTTAGGTTAGGTTAGGTTAGGTTAGGTTAGGTTAGGTTAGGTTAGGTTAGGTTAGGTTAGGTTAGGTTAGGTTAGGTTAGGTTAGGTTAGGTTAGGTTAGGTTAGGTTAGGTTAGGTTAGGTTAGGTTAGGTTAGGTTAGGTTAGGTTAGGTTAGGTTAGGTTAGGTTAGGTTAGGTTAGGTTAGGTTAGGTTAGGTTAGGTTAGGTTAGGTTAGGTTAGGTTAGGTTAGGTTAGGTTAGGTTAGGTTAGGTTAGGTTAGGTTAGGTTAGGTTAGGTTAGGTTAGGTTAGGTTAGGTTAGGTTAGGTTAGGTTAGGTTAGGTTAGGTTAGGTTAGGTTAGGTTAGGTTAGGTTAGGTTAGGTTAGGTTAGGTTAGGTTAGGTTAGGTTAGGTTAGGTTAGGTTAGGTTAGGTTAGGTTAGGTTAGGTTAGGTTAGGTTAGGTTAGGTTAGGTTAGGTTCGGTTAGGTTAGGTTAGGTTAGGTTAGGTTAGGTTAGGTTAGGTTAGGTTAGGTTAGGTTAGGTTAGGTTAGGTTAGGTTAGGTTAGGTTAGGTTAGGTTAGGTTAGGTTAGGTTAGGTTAGGTTAGGTTAGGTTAGGTTAG
>CANOBA010000002.1:50000-57017 GCA_947563715.1 Lycia hirtaria | reverse complement strand
CACCCGGCATCCAACTAACAGCGTGCAACAGGGGCTTTGACTCTGAAAATCGGCGTGCATCAGGGGCTTTGACTCTGAAAAAACAAACCAGGACCGAACTACAATTCACCAGTTCCAGCTTCAATGTAAGTACCCCTGAGGGGGTCTAATATTATAAGTGATTTGGCAGCGGTAGAAAGAGAGTGACCAAGTAATAGCACCATCTTCTATGCTATAATTACATCACCACTATCACTATCACACCACATAAGCTTGCGTACAACTCTCTTACTACTCTTGTTATTTTCTCTTTGGCTTTAGTATCTGTGTTCTACACTTACTTCAATCAACAAAAAGGTGCACCACATCCGGATAAAGCTTTAGATACCTGCAAATACACGGACCTACGTATTCATAGGTCCGAGCAACCAACATATTGCATCCAGCATCCTGAGCATCCGGTATTCAGCATATCCGTATTATAGATTTAACATCCAGCATTGTGTCCTGTGTATAACATTCTTTTGCTATATACGAAGTTTGTATCAATACCGTGATTTATAGGGACATTTATTCATCACTTTCTCTATTTTGTTTTTATATCTGTATTTTACACTTAGTTTAACATTAAGATGCACCACATCCGGATTAAGTATTAGTTACCATTCAACTACACGGACTTAGGTACAAATAGGTCTATCCAGCATCCGAGCAGCCGAGCTTCCGAGTATCCGAGCATCCGTACATTCGGCATCCAGCATCCGAGCATCCGGCATCCGGGCTTCTGAGCCTCCGAGCATCTCGGCATCCGGGCTTCTGAGCTTCCAAGCATCCTAGCATCCTAGCATCCGAACATCCGGCATCCGGCATCCGAGCACCCGAGCTTCCGAGCTTCCGAGCTTCCGAACTTTCAAACCTTTTTTCCAAGCACACCAGCATCCGAGCATCCGGGCTTCCGAGCCTCCGAGCATCCGTGCATCTGAGCATCCAGGCTTCTGAGCATCCGAGCTTCCAAGCGTTCGAGCATTCTAACTTTCGAGCTTCAGGGTCTCTGGGCTTCCAAGCTTCCGAGCTTCCGGGCATATTCACAGCGCCGAACATCCAGGCATACAGTGTGTCTTGCACTCAACTTCCAGCATCAATTACATTTAATAAAACTGTGTAACAACTCATTTACTACTGTTACCCTCTTAACACGTGTATTGATACATAACTCGTGTACAACTTCTCCTACTATTGTCCTTAGGTTTATTTTAACAATCTAGCGCTCATCTCAACATCAAGATCGTCAGCATCTAACATTACTAACTACCAATCACACGGGCTTATGTACTATAGGTCTGGACATAAACATATTATATAAACTTAATTATACACTCTTCTGACATTCTCTATGGTATGTGTATTGATACAGTGATTTACAGGGACTTTCACCACATAATCTTCTAACTAATAATTATCACAGTACTCTCTCGTCATTGCTTTTGTCACTGCTTATATATATATGTACGTCATCTTTAAATCCTACAAAATCACAACAAAATAAACAACTAAATAATTAAATTAAATTGAATAAATCAAATAACTAATCTTGCGACTTCACTGAGGAAGGAAGGATATAAGCAAAAAAAAAAAAAAAAAAAAAATCACAAATTAAACAATAATGGCTATGATGAGGACCCCCCCGCGAATTAACTCCCCACCCTCGGAACAAGATAGGGAAGAGGAAGAGCATACAACCAACAATACACAACACAAGCAGTTGCTAAACCTCTCCCTGCAGGACAATGACATCCTTCTCACATTCGAAGACTCGGGAAGAATGGAGAATGAAAAGGAGAAAGAAACACCAACCCACTCACAACCCACAACCCCAATACCCCCTCACATACAATCTCGGCAAAACATCTCAAATAATGCATTGACTATCATAACCAAAATTTGTCAGGGAAGAAGTGTCACTAAGGAAAATAAACAAGAAATCGTAAATCTAGCTAAAGAAATACTGGAATTAAACAAAGATGCCAACCTTAACGACAACAATTACTCACAAAACACACACACTCAAACAACATTTAATGAAGATATGATCAAGGAGGTCGTGAGGAGGGAACTGAGCAACATGACAAATAACCTCATGAAGGAGATAAACGTAGCACTGGAGAAGAAACACCAGGAGCAAATGAAAATACCTCAACAACAGGCACAAGAGGAAGAAATTGTCAATTTAAAACAGGAAATCAACACGATAAACAAAAACATAAATGAAATCTCCAAACAGCTGACACAGCTCAACGACAGCATCAAACAAACTAGGAATACGACACAAACCGGAACAACAACGTACTCCAGCATACTCCGCAAACAAGATACACCAGATCAACTAGCGTCGCGGTCAACCATAACGCCAATAAGGAATACCACCTCATTTCCACCGCTCAAACCAGCCGTAATAATAAAATCAAAGAACAATAAAAAGAATGCAACCGAAACTCTGACCGAATGGCATAAAACAACGTCATTTACCGACACAAACTTCGCTCCAGCAACTGTGAAAATGCTTAATAATAACAGCATCAGAGTGGTCTTCGAGAATGAAGAACAAAGGGAAATCGCAATTAAAAAGACAAATTCAACAGGAGTCCTCGTAGCAGAACCCACCAAGAAACTAACCCCTATGATTCAAATCAAGGGAGTCTCCAAGGAATACGGGAAAGAAACTATTGTGGATATAATTACCCAACAAAACGATACATTAAAGAACATAGACAAAAAGGACATCGTAATTAAATTCACAAGAAACAACAAGAACAACAGACTATACAACATCTTCTTAAGTGTATCAACAGAAATTTTTCAAAAAATAATCAAGTTAAATGGAATCAACATCAACCACCAGAAGGTGCACACCGAGCCATACATACCACTTTTACAATGCTTCGAGTGTCTGCAATTTGGCCATACGAGGAAAAGATGTACCAACAACAAAATTGCCTGCTCACATTGCGCCTCTTTGGGACATAAGTTCTCTGAATGTCCTTATAAGGAGGATGAACAGAAGCTTAAATGCTACAACTGCACCAGCAACAACTACAGTCGACCCAACAAATCCCACAACACTTCTGCAACTAACCACGCCCACACCCCAACATCTAACAACTGTCCTATTAGAATGAAACATATAGAAACAATTAAAGAAAGAACAGACTATGGCTGCGAGGAGTAACGATAGAAGAAACAAGCCTACAACCACCTTTGGCTGCGTCCAGATAAATCTGAGACGCAGCCTCAAAGCAAAACACGAATTATTACACTACATCCAAAATGAAGAAAACCCCCCGGAAATCGTATTCGTTACCGAACCATACCTCGGTAAAAACTTAACGTTCAAAGGCCCTACCAACTATCATATTTATCAAGTAACAAATAAAAAAGAGGGAGAAGCCGAAGATAACACAATAGATCCCGAAGAACGCGTAAAGGCAGTCATCATGGTACTTAAAAATACATTCAGCGCCATAGGTATGAGCAAATACTCAACTACAAACATTATAACAATACAGGCCACTAACGTTAAAGGCAAACACTTTTTCTTTACGTCAATATACATCGAACCAAAAACTGACTACAACCACACCATGGACAGGCTCAACCTACTCCTAACCAATACACAAGGAGCCGTGCACATCATCACTGGCGATCTCAATGGAAGGAATGTATTATGGGGAGACCATCTCAATAACAAAAGAGGAAACTCTATCGCGGATATAATAACACTGTTTGATCTCAAAATAGCCAATAAGGATAACAAATATACGTACTGTACAACAACCGAAACAGGAATAAGGAAATCAGCTATTGATTTAACTCTATATAGTCAAGATAGGAATACTCAAATAACCAAATGGAATGTTGATGATACAATCTGTCCATCCTCTGACCATACTACCATCAGATTCAATATCGACCTCAACAATAAATTAAACAAAGGAACCAAGCAAACTACTTTTAGATATAACACGAGCAACATAAAATGGGAAGCCATCTCGGAAGACATTAAGATTGAAATCAACTCCATGCTACCCCCAAATTTCGTAGAAATAATAAAAACTGCAAATCAAGAACACCTAAATGCGCTAGTACAAACGGTAACTGACATTATTCGTGCTGCCTGCGATAAGTACCTACCCAGGCACTCCCCAAGGGGAGATAAAGCATTATGGTGGACTGATGAGCTAGAGGAACTAAAGATACAAGTTATCCAAAACCATCATAAATTACGTAAAGCAATTAAACAGGGAAGACCCGTAGAAGCTCTCGTCGCAGATAGACACGAACTTAGAGAAAAATACTCCAATACTTTCATCAAGACATCAACAGAACACTTTAGGGAATTCTGCAATACCCAATCAAAGGAAGATGTATGGACCATCACCAACAAAATAATACAAACACAACCAGCTCCCAAACCACCCAACACCCTAAAGTTAGAAAATGGGGAACACACTAAAGACGCGCAGGATACAGCACAAACACTTCTGAACACTTTCTTCCCTGATGATACGCCGGACTACACCCAGACTCAGAAAGAACTTCGCGAAGAAATGAAAATTATTGACAACAATCAGCCAGATGTACCATTCACTCAAGAAGAAATCATCGAATGCATCAAGACATTCTCCCGCAAGAAAGCTCCTGGGCAAGACGGTCTAACATCTGACATCTGTCTTAACTTTGCTAACTCATTTCCCGAAATTCTTACCGAAATCATGAATAGGTGCCTAATACTACAATACTTCCCGGACTGCTGGAAAATAGCGGTAGCTAAAATCATACCGAAACCAGGGAAAAAAGATTATTCTCATATATCAGCATATAGACCCATAGGACTCATTAACATCTTGGGAAAAACACTGGAAAAACTTATCATCAATAGAATAAATCACCATGTGCACTCCAGCGACAACAACGTCAAAAACCAGTACGGATTCAAATTAAGAACATCAACAAGTCACGCCATCACGACAGCTCTCGATATTATCAACACAGCCAAAAATAAAGGAGAGCAAGTGTTAGCAACCTCACTTGACATCAAATCAGCATTTGATAATGCGTGGTGGCCTGCTATCTTCCTAAGACTAAGACAAATAAAGTGCCCTAGCAACTTATACAACATGTTATTACAATACACACAAAACAGGATTGTCATGGTCAATTATGGTGAGACTAGAGCCCACAAGGGCATGAGCAAAGGCTGTATTCAAGGATCGGTCTGTGGTCCGTCAATGTGGAACTTTATTCTAGACCTGCTTCTACTTACACCTACTCCAGAAGGAATCCACCTTCAAGCATACGCCGACGATATCCTACTTATAACACATGCAAAAGACCGCGACAAGCTTTCGGAAACTACAAACTCAGCATTAAAACTAGTCTCGGAATGGGGAGAAGCATACAAGCTTAAGTTCAGCGCGGAAAAAACGCAATCCGTAGCTTTTACTAATAAAGCGAAAAAATGCAAGATTCACTTAGGAAACCAACAATTGTCCATCGGAAATCAGATGAAGTATTTGGGGATTATCATCGATAACAAGCTAAAATTCACCAAACATGCAATATACGTCATCAACAAGGCCAAGAAAATCTACAACAGAATCGCTACCTTTGTCAAACCAACATGGGGAATTATCTCAGAAAATGTCAAAACCATCTACAATCAAGTAATACAGCCAATCATAACATACGCTGCTGGTATATGGGCAGAGAAAGCACTAAAATTTAAATACGTTTCCGGAAAGTTACTCTCCTTACAACGGTTATTTGCAATAAAAATCATAAAAGCATTCAAAACAACACGCACATCAACTGCAATTTGCCTATCAAAACTTACTCCGCTAACCCATAAACTACAGGAAATTGCAACCATTGAAAAAGCCAAGTCTCAAAGAACCACAACATACGCACCACCGGACATTCTAATAGAAAAACCCATTGAGCCTCGCTTTCAAGAACATCCTGCGAAAAGAAAAGGCATAGATTTCTTCGAAATTAACGATGAAGAGGAGTATATGGAGTTCTGCACACAACATACTGAATATTGGCAGGTATTTACAGACGGAAGCCGACATGACAACACTGTTGGAGCGGCAATTGTCACCATTAACCCAACAGGCAAAATAATCAAAGACAAAAAACTAAAACTCCAAAATTATTGCTCAGTATTCCAGGCCGAACTTCTTGCAGTCAAAACAGCAACTGAAATAATAAACAAAAATAACGACATCAGGAAAGCAGTCATACTCTCGGACAGCAAATCAGTGTTGACCGAACTTCTTAATCCAAACACATGCATTGAAAATGCCGTACATACACTAAGAAACATTAACATAGCCAGAGCTATACATAAAGAGGTGAAGTTCGCATGGGTCAGGGCACATATCGGCATAGGCGGAAACGAATTGGCCGATATATCGGCCAAAAGTGCCGCCAACCTCAAAAAGTCACCAGACTACGATCTTATACCAATAAGCCATGTTAAAAAATGCAGCAGGGAAGAGTCTAAGGAGAGAACAGGAGACTACTTTGAGACAGTTAGCCCCATACTTAAAAACCACTTTCAGACATACAACCAAATGACCGAATTTCTCAATTATATCCCGTGTACCTTTGCGATAACACAAATACTTACAGGTCACGGATACTGCAGAAGTTACCTAATGAAATTTAAAATAACAGACACTGATAAATGCCCATGCGACCAAGAAACCATTCAAACATTCGACCATTTGATTCAGGAATGCCCAAGATTTTATCACACAAGAACTGAATATATCATGACTCTCCCTAACTCCACCGAACCATTCCAACTGCAGGAAGCAATTTCCAAGGAGGGAAGCAGGGACAAGTTCATCGCGCATATCACCCACATAGTCAAAGAGTTAAAGAACTTCAACTCTTAAAAAAAAAAAAAAAAAAAAAAAAAAAAAAAAAAAAAAAAAATAAAAAAAAAAAAAAAAAAAAAAAAAAAAAAATATAAAA
>CANOBA010000002.1:25000-45000 GCA_947563715.1 Lycia hirtaria | reverse complement strand
CTAACCTAACCTAACCTAACCTAACCTAACCTAACCTAACCTAACCTAACCTAACCTAACCTAACCTAACCTAACCTAACCTAACCTAACCTAACCTAACCTAACCTAACCTAACCTAACCTAACCTAACCTAACCTAACCTAACCTAACCTAACCTAACCTAACCTAACCTAACCTAACCTAACCTAACCTAACCTAACCTAACCTAACCTAACCTAACCTAACCTAACCTAACCTAACCTAACCTAACCTAACCTAACCTAACCTAACCTAACCTAACCTAACCTAACCTAACCTAACCTAACCTAACCTAACCTAACCTAACCTAACCTAACCTAACCTAACCTAACCTAACCTAACCTAACCTAACCTAACCTAACCTAACCTAACCTAACCTAACCTAACCTAACCTAACCTAACCTAACCTAACCTAACCTAACCTAACCTAACCTAACCTAACCTAACCTAACCTAACCTAACCTAACCTAACCTAACCTAACCTAACCTAACCTAACCTAACCTAACCTAACCTAACCTAACCTAACCTAACCTAACCTAACCTAACCTAACCTAACCTAACCTAACCTAACCTAACCTAACCTAACCTAACCTAACCTAACCTAACCTAACCTAACCTAACCTAACCTAACCTAACCTAACCTAACCTAACCTAACCTAACCTAACCTAACCTAACCTAACCTAACCTAACCTAACCTAACCTAACCTAACCTAACCTAACCTAACCTAACCTAACCTAACCTAACCTAACCTAACCTAACCTAACCTAACCTAACCTAACCTAACCTAACCTAACCTAACCTAACCTAACCTAACCTAACCTAACCTAACCTAACCTAACCTAACCTAACCTAACCTAACCTAACCTAACCTAACCTAACCTAACCTAACCTAACCTAACCTAACCTAACCTAACCTAACCTAACCTAACCTAACCTAACCTAACCTAACCTAACCTAACCTAACCTAACCTAACCTAACCTAACCTAACCTAACCTAACCTAACCTAACCTAACCTAACCTAACCTAACCTAACCTAACCTAACCTAACCTAACCTAACCTAACCTAACCTAACCTAACCTAACCTAACCTAACCTAACCTAACCTAACCTAACCTAACCTAACCTAACCTAACCTAACCTAACCTAACCTAACCTAACCTAACCTAACCTAACCTAACCTAACCTAACCTAACCTAACCTAACCTAACCTAACCTAACCTAACCTAACCTAACCTAACCTAACCTAACCTAACCTAACCTAACCTAACCTAACCTAACCTAACCTAACCTAACCTAACCTAACCTAACCTAACCTAACCTAACCTAACCTAACCTAACCTAACCTAACCTAACCTAACCTAACCTAACCTAACCTAACCTAACCTAACCTAACCTAACCTAACCTAACCTAACCTAACCTAACCTAACCTAACCTAACCTAACCTAACCTAACCTAACCTAACCTAACCTAACCTAACCTAACCTAACCTAACCTAACCTAACCTAACCTAACCTAACCTAACCTAACCTAACCTAACCTAACCTAACCTAACCTAACCTAACCTAACCTAACCTAACCTAACCTAACCTAACCTAACCTAACCTAACCTAACCTAACCTAACCTAACCTAACCTAACCTAACCTAACCTAACCTAACCTAACCTAACCTAACCTAACCTAACCTAACCTAACCTAACCTAACCTAACCTAACCTAACCTAACCTAACCTAACCTAACCTAACCTAACCTAACCTAACCTAACCTAACCTAACCTAACCTAACCTAACCTAACCTAACCTAACCTAACCTAACCTAACCTAACCTAACCTAACCTAACCTAACCTAACCTAACCTAACCTAACCTAACCTAACCTAACCTAACCTAACCTAACCTAACCTAACCTAACCTAACCTAACCTAACCTAACCTAACCTAACCTAACCTAACCTAACCTAACCTAACCTAACCTAACCTAACCTAACCTAACCTAACCTAACCTAACCTAACCTAACCTAACCTAACCTAACCTAACCTAACCTAACCTAACCTAACCTAACCTAACCTAACCTAACCTAACCTAACCTAACCTAACCTAACCTAACCTAACCTAACCTAACCTAACCTAACCTAACCTAACCTAACCTAACCTAACCTAACCTAACCTAACCTAACCTAACCTAACCTAACCTAACCTAACCTAACCTAACCTAACCTAACCTAACCTAACCTAACCTAACCTAACCTAACCTAACCTAACCTAACCTAACCTAACCTAACCTAACCTAACCTAACCTAACCTAACCTAACCTAACCTAACCTAACCTAACCTAACCTAACCTAACCTAACCTAACCTAACCTAACCTAACCTAACCTAACCTAACCTAACCTAACCTAACCTAACCTAACCTAACCTAACCTAACCTAACCTAACCTAACCTAACCTAACCTAACCTAACCTAACCTAACCTAACCTAACCTAACCTAACCTAACCTAACCTAACCTAACCTAACCTAACCTAACCTAACCTAACCTAACCTAACCTAACCTAACCTAACCTAACCTAACCTAACCTAACCTAACCTAACCTAACCTAACCTAACCTAACCTAACCTAACCTAACCTAACCTAACCTAACCTAACCTAACCTAACCTAACCTAACCTAACCTAACCTAACCTAACCTAACCTAACCTAACCTAACCTAACCTAACCTAACCTAACCTAACCTAACCTAACCTAACCTAACCTAACCTAACCTAACCTAACCTAACCTAACCTAACCTAACCTAACCTAACCTAACCTAACCTAACCTAACCTAACCTAACCTAACCTAACCTAACCTAACCTAACCTAACCTAACCTAACCTAACCTAACCTAACCTAACCTAACCTAACCTAACCTAACCTAACCTAACCTAACCTAACCTAACCTAACCTAACCTAACCTAACCTAACCTAACCTAACCTAACCTAACCTAACCTAACCTAACCTAACCTAACCTAACCTAACCTAACCTAACCTAACCTAACCTAACCTAACCTAACCTAACCTAACCTAACCTAACCTAACCTAACCTAACCTAACCTAACCTAACCTAACCTAACCTAACCTAACCTAACCTAACCTAACCTAACCTAACCTAACCTAACCTAACCTAACCTAACCTAACCTAACCTAACCTAACCTAACCTAACCTAACCTAACCTAACCTAACCTAACCTAACCTAACCTAACCTAACCTAACCTAACCTAACCTAACCTAACCTAACCTAACCTAACCTAACCTAACCTAACCTAACCTAACCTAACCTAACCTAACCTAACCTAACCTAACCTAACCTAACCTAACCTAACCTAACCTAACCTAACCTAACCTAACCTAACCTAACCTAACCTAACCTAACCTAACCTAACCTAACCTAACCTAACCTAACCTAACCTAACCTAACCTAACCTAACCTAACCTAACCTAACCTAACCTAACCTAACCTAACCTAACCTAACCTAACCTAACCTAACCTAACCTAACCTAACCTAACCTAACCTAACCTAACCTAACCTAACCTAACCTAACCTAACCTAACCTAACCTAACCTAACCTAACCTAACCTAACCTAACCTAACCTAACCTAACCTAACCTAACCTAACCTAACCTAACCTAACCTAACCTAACCTAACCTAACCTAACCTAACCTAACCTAACCTAACCTAACCTAACCTAACCTAACCTAACCTAACCTAACCTAACCTAACCTAACCTAACCTAACCTAACCTAACCTAACCTAACCTAACCTAACCTAACCTAACCTAACCTAACCTAACCTAACCTAACCTAACCTAACCTAACCTAACCTAACCTAACCTAACCTAACCTAACCTAACCTAACCTAACCTAACCTAACCTAACCTAACCTAACCTAACCTAACCTAACCTAACCTAACCTAACCTAACCTAACCTAACCTAACCTAACCTAACCTAACCTAACCTAACCTAACCTAACCTAACCTAACCTAACCTAACCTAACCTAACCTAACCTAACCTAACCTAACCTAACCTAACCTAACCTAACCTAACCTAACCTAACCTAACCTAACCTAACCTAACCTAACCTAACCTAACCTAACCTAACCTAACCTAACCTAACCTAACCTAACCTAACCTAACCTAACCTAACCTAACCTAACCTAACCTAACCTAACCTAACCTAACCTAACCTAACCTAACCTAACCTAACCTAACCTAACCTAACCTAACCTAACCTAACCTAACCTAACCTAACCTAACCTAACCTAACCTAACCTAACCTAACCTAACCTAACCTAACCTAACCTAACCTAACCTAACCTAACCTAACCTAACCTAACCTAACCTAACCTAACCTAACCTAACCTAACCTAACCTAACCTAACCTAACCTAACCTAACCTAACCTAACCTAACCTAACCTAACCTAACCTAACCTAACCTAACCTAACCTAACCTAACCTAACCTAACCTAACCTAACCTAACCTAACCTAACCTAACCTAACCTAACCTAACCTAACCTAACCTAACCTAACCTAACCTAACCTAACCTAACCTAACCTAACCTAACCTAACCTAACCTAACCTAACCTAACCTAACCTAACCTAACCTAACCTAACCTAACCTAACCTAACCTAACCTAACCTAACCTAACCTAACCTAACCTAACCTAACCTAACCTAACCTAACCTAACCTAACCTAACCTAACCTAACCTAACCTAACCTAACCTAACCTAACCTAACCTAACCTAACCTAACCTAACCTAACCTAACCTAACCTAACCTAACCTAACCTAACCTAACCTAACCTAACCTAACCTAACCTAACCTAACCTAACCTAACCTAACCTAACCTAACCTAACCTAACCTAACCTAACCCAGTCGCTCACCAGAGCTTGTAGAGAGCGGACGCGTCCACTAGCTACAAGCTCCTTGGCATCCCTGCATCCCTGCTTCCGAGCATCCCGCATCCCAGCCTCCGAGCTTCCGAGCTTCCGAGCATCCGAGCATCCCAGCTTTCGAGCATCCCAGCTTCCGAGCATCCGGCATCCGGGCTTCCCCCCCCCCCCCCTCCTCCCTCACCCCCTCCACCAACCGACCTCCCCCCCCCCCCCACCTAACCACTCTACCTCACCCCCGCATCCCGGCTTCCGAGCTTCCGAGCATCCCAGCATCCCAGCTTCCGAGCATCCGGCATCCGGGCTTCCCCCCCCCCCCCCCCTCCTTCACCCCCTCTACCAACCGACCTCCCCCCCCCCCCCCTCACCCACCACTTTACCTCACCCCCGCATCCGAGCATCCAGGCCTTGGAGGTTTACGCCGCAACACACACTCTTCATTCGTGCGGCGTCCGCCGCCGCGGGCGGACGCTCCCGCTCGGAGCCTCCGAGCATCCGAGCTTCCGAGCATCCGTGCATCCGTGCATCCGGGCTTCCGGGCTTCCGGGCATCCGGCTTCCCGGCTTCGTGGCTTCGTGGCTTCCGAGCATCCGAGCATCCAGGCATCCGGGCTTCCGGGCTTCCGAGCATCCGAGCATCCGAGCTTCCGAGCTTCCGAGCTTCCGAACATCTGGCATCTAGCATCCAGCATCCGAGCATCCGAGCATCCGAGCATCCAGCATCCGAGCATCCGAGCTTCCGAGCTTCCGAGCATCCAGGCCTTGGAGGATTACGCCGCAACACACACTCTTCATTCGTGCGGCGTCCGCCGCCGCGGGCGGACGCTCCCGCTCGGAGCCTCCAAGCATCCGAGCTTCCGAGCTTCCGAGCATCCAGGCATCCGGGCTTCCGAGCATCCAGCTTCCGAGCTTCCGGCATCCGGCATTCGAGCATCCGAGCATCCGAGCATCCGAGCATCCAGCATCCAGCATCCGAGCATCCGAGCTTCCGAGCTTCCGGGCATCCGGGCTTCCGGGCTTCCGGCTGCCGGGCTTCCGAGCTTCCGAGCATCCAAGCATCCGGCATCCAACTAACAGCGTGCAACAGGGGCTTTGACTCTGAAAATCGGCGTGCATCAGGGGCTTTGACTCTGAAAAAACAAACCAGGACCGAACTACAATTCACCAGTTCCAGCTTCAATGTAAGTACCCCTGAGGGGGTCTAATATTATAAGTGATTTGGCAGCGGTAGAAAGAGAGTGACCAAGTAATAGCACCATCTTCTATGCTATAATAACATCACCACTATCACACCACATAAGCTTGTGTACAACTCTCTTACTACTCTTGTTATTTTCTCTTTGGCTTTTGTATCTGTGTTCTACACTTACTTCAATCAACAATAAGGTGCACCACATCCGGATAAAGCTTTAGATACCTGCAAATACACGGACCTACGTATTCATAGGTCCGAGCAACCAACATATTGCATCCAGCATCCTGAGCATCCGGTATTCAGCATATCCGTATTATAGATTTAACATCCAGCATTGTGTCCTGTGTATAACATTCTTTTGCTATATACGAAGTTTGTATCAATACCGTGATTTATAGGGACATTTATTCATCACTTTCTCTATTTTGTTTTTATATCTGTATTTTACACTTAGTTTAACATTAAGGTGCACCACATCCGGATTAAGTATTAGTTACCATTCAACTACACGGACTTAGGTACTAATAGGTCTATCCAGCATCCGAGCATCCGAGCTTCCGAGTATCCGAGCATCCGTACATCCGGCATCCAGCATCCGAGCATCCGGCATCCGGGCTTCTGAGCTTCCGAGCATCTCGGCATCCGGGCTTCTGAGCTTCCAAGCATCCTAGCATCCGGGCTTTTGAGCTTCCAAGCATCCTAGCATCCGAACATCCGGCATCCGGCATCCGAGCACCCGAGCTTCCGAGCTTCCGAGCTTCCGAACTTTCAAACCTTTTTTTTCCCAAGCACACCAGCATCCGAGCATCCGGGCTTCCGAGCCTCCGAGCATCCGTGCATCTGAGCATCCAGGCTTCCGAGCATCCGAGCTTCCAAGCGTTCGAGCATTCTAACTTTCGAGCTTCAGGGTCTCTGGGCTTCCAAGCTTCCGAGCTTCCGGGCATATTCACAGCGCCGAACATCCAGGCATACAGTGTGTCTTGCACTCAGCTTCCAGCATCAATTACATTTAATAAAACTGTGTAACAACTCATTTGCTACTGTTACCCTCTTAACACGTGTATTGATACATAACTCGTGTACAATTTCTCCTACTATTGTCCCTAGGTTTATTTTAACAATCTAGCGCTCATCTCAACATCAAGATCGTCAGCCTACCAATCACACGGGCTTATGTACTATAGGTCTGGACATAAACATATTATATAAACTTAATTATATACTCTTCTGACATTCTCTATGGTATGTGTATTGATACAGTGATTTACAGGGACTTTCACCACATAATCTTCTAACTAATAATTATCACAGTACTCTCTCGTCATTGCTTTTGTCACTACTTATATATATATGTACGTCATCTTTAAATCCTACAAAATCACAACAAAATAAACAACTAAATAATTAAATTAAATTGAATAAATCAAATAACTAATCTTGCGACTTCACTGGAGAAGGAAGGATATAAGCAAAAAAAAAAAAAAAAAAAAAAAAAAAAAAAAATCACAAATTAAACAATAATGGCTATGATGAGGACCCCCCCGCGAATTAACACCCCACCCTCGGAACAAGATAGGGAAGAGGAAGAGCATACAACCAACAATACACAACACAAGCAGTTGCTAAACCTCTCCCTGCAGGACAATGACATCCTTCTCACATTCGAAGACTCGGGAAGAATGGAGAATGAAAAGGAGAAAGAAACACCAACCCACTCACAACCCACAACCCCAATACCCCCTCACATACAATCTCGGCAAAACATCTCAAATAATGCATTGACTATTATAACCAAAATTTGTCAGGGAAGAAGTGTCACTAAGGAAAACAAACAAGAAATCGTAAATCTAGCTAAAGAAATACTGGAATTAAACAAAGATGCCAACCTTAACGACAACAATTACTCACAAAACACACACACTCAAACAACATTTAATGAAGATATGATCAAAGAGGTCGTGAGGAGGGAACTGAGCAACATGACAAATAACCTCATGAAGGAAATAAACGAGGCACTGGAGAAAAAACACCAGGAGCAAATGAAAATACCTCAACAACAGGCACAAGAGGAAGAAATAGTCAATTTAAAACAGGAAATCAACACGATAAACAAAAACATAAATGAAATCTCCAAACAGCTGACACAGCTCAACGACAGCATCAAACAAACTATGAATACGACACAAACCGGAACAACAACGTACTCCAGCATACTCCGCAAACAAGATACACCAGATCAACTAGCGTCGCGGTCAACCATAACGCCAATAAGGAATACCACCTCATTTCCACCGCTCAAACCAGCCGTAATAATAAAATCAAAGAACAATAAAAAGAATGCAACCGAAACTCTGACCGAATGGCATAAAACAACGTCATTTACCGACACAAACTTCGCACCAGCAACTGTGAAAATGCTTAATAATAACAGCATCAGAGTGGTCTTCGAGAATGAAGAACAAAGGGAAATCGCAATTAAAAAGACAAATTCAACAGGGGTCCTCGTAGCAGAACCCACCAAGAAACTAACCCCTATGATTCAAATCAAGGGAGTCTCCAAGGAATACGGGAAAGAAACTATTGTGGATATAATTACCAAACAAAACGAAACATTAAAGAACATAGACAAAAAGGACATCGTAATTAAATTCACAAGAAACAACAAGAACAACAAACTATACAACATCTTCTTAAGTGTATCAACAGAAATTTTTCAAAAAATAATCAAGTTAAATGGAATCAACATCAACCACCAGAAGGTGCACACCGAGCCATACATACCACTTTTACAATGCTTCGAGTGTCTGCAATTTGGCCATACGAGGAAAAGATGTACCAACAACAAAATTGCCTGCTCACATTGCGCCTCCTTGGGACATAAGTTCTCTGAGTGTCCTTATAAGGAGGATGAACAGAAGCTTAAATGCTACAACTGCACCAGCAACAACCACAGTCGACCCAACAAATCCCACAACACTTCTACAACTAACCACGCCCACACCCCAACATCTAACAACTGTCCTATTAGAATGAAACATATAGAAACAATTAAAGAAAGAACAGACTATGGCTGCGAGGAGTAACGATAGAAGAAACAAGCCTACAACCACCTTTGGCTGCGTCCAGATAAATCTGAGACGCAGCCTCAAAGCAAAACACGAATTATTACACTACATCCAAAATGAAGAAAACCCCCCGGAAATCGTATTCGTTACCGAACCATACCTCGGTAAAAACTTAACGTTCAAAGGCCCTACCAACTATCATATTTATCAAGTAACAAATAAAAAAGAGGGTGAAGCCGAAGATAACAAAAGAGGGTGAAGCCGAAGATAACACAATAGATCCTGAAGAACGTGTAAAGGCAGTCATTATGGTACTTAAAAATACATTCAGCGCCATAGGTTTGAGTAAATACTCAACTACAAACATTATAACAATACAGGCCACTAACGTTAAAGGCAAACACTTTTTCTTTACGTCAATTTACATCGAACCAAAAACCGACTACAACCACACCATGGACAGGCTCAACCTACTCCTAACCAATACACAAGGAGCCGTGCACATCATCACTGGCGATCTCAATGGAAGGAATGTATTATGGGGAGACCATCTCAATAACAAAAGAGGAAACTCTATCGCGGATATAATAACACTGTTTGATCTCAAAATAGCCAATAAGGATAACAAATATACGTACTGTACAACAACCGAAACAGGAATAAGGAAATCAGCTATTGATTTAACTCTATATAGTCAAGATAGGAATACTCAAATAACCAACTGGAATGTTGATGATACAATCTGTCCATCCTCTGACCACACTACCATCAGATTCAATATCGACCTCAACAATAAATTAAACAAAGGAACCAAGCAAACTACTTTTAGATATAACACGAGCAACATAAAATGGGAAGCCATCTCGGAAGACATTAAGATTGAAATCAACTCCATGCTACCCCCAAATTTCGTAGAAATAATAAAAACTGCAAATCAAGAACACCTAAATGCGCTAGTACAAACGGTAACTGACATTATTCGTGCTGCCTGCGATAAGTACCTACCCAGGCACTCCCCAAGGGGAGATAAAGCATTATGGTGGACTGATGAGCTAGAGGAACTAAAGATACAAGTTATCCAAAACCATCATAAATTACGTAAAGCAATCAAACAGGGAAGACCCGTAGAAGCTCTCGTCGCAGATAGACACGAACTTAGAGAAAAATACTCCAATACTTTCATCAAGACATCAACAGAACACTTTAGGGAATTCTGCAATACCCAATCAAAGGAAGATGTATGGACCATCACCAACAAAATAATACAAACACGACCAGCTCCCAAACCACCCAACACCCTAAAGTTGGAAAATGGGGAACACACTAAAGACGCGCAGGATACAGCACAAACACTTCTGAACACTTTCTTCCCTGATGATACGCCGGACTACACCCAGACTCAGAAAGAACTTCGCGAAGAAATGAAAATTATTGACAACAATCAGCCAGATGTACCATTCACTCAAGAAGAAATCATCGAATGCATCAAAACATTCTCCCGCAAGAAAGCTCCCGGGCAAGACGGTCTAACATCTGACATCTGTCTTAACTTTGCTAACTCATTTCCCGAAATTCTTACCGAAATCATGAATAGGTGCCTAATACTACAATATTTCCCGGACTGCTGGAAAATAGCGGTAGCTAAAATCATACCGAAACCAGGGAAAAAAGATTATTCTCATATATCAGCATATAGACCCATAGGACTCATTAACATCTTGGGAAAAACACTGGAAAAACTTATCATCAATAGAATAAATCACCATGTGCACTCCAGCGACAACAACGTCAAAAACCAGTACGGATTCAAATTAAGAACATCAACAAGTCACGCCATCACGACAGCTCTCGATATTATCAACACAGCCAAAAATAAAGGAGAACAAGTGTTAGCAACCTCACTTGACATCAAATCAGCATTTGATAATGCGTGGTGGCCTGCTATCTTCCTAAGACTAAGACAAATAAAGTGCCCTAGCAACTTATACAACATGTTATTACAATACACACAAAACAGGATTGTCATGGTCAATTATGGTGAGACTAGAGCCCACAAGGGCATGAGCAAAGGCTGTATTCAAGGATCGGTCTGTGGTCCGTCAATGTGGAACTTTATTCTAGACCTGCTTCTACTTACACCTACTCCAGAAGGAATCCACCTTCAAGCATACGCCGACGATATCCTACTTATAACACATGCAAAAGACTGCGACAAGCTTTCGGAAACTACAAACTCAGCATTAAAACTAGTCTCGGAATGGGGAAAAGCATACAAGCTTCAGTTCAGCGCGGAAAAAACGCAATCCGTAGCTTTTACTAATAAAGCGAAAAAATGCAAGATTCACTTAGGAAACCAACAATTGTCCATCGGAAATCAGATGAAGTATTTGGGGATCATCATTGATAACAAGCTAAAATTCACCAAACATGCAATATACGTCATCAACAAGGCCAAGAAAATCTACAACAGAATCGCTACCTTTGTTAAACCAACATGGGGAATTATCTCTGATAATGTCAAAACCATCTACAATCAAGTAATACAGCCAATCATAACATACGCTGCTGGCATATGGGCAGAGAAAGCACTAAAATTTAAATACGTTTCCGGAAAGTTACTCTCCTTACAACGGTTATTTGCAATAAAAATCATAAAAGCATTCAAAACAACACGCACATCAACTGCAATTTGCCTATCAAAACTTATCCCGCTAACCCATAAACTACAGGAAATTGCAACCATTGAAAAAGCCAAGTCTCAAAGAACCACAACATACGCACCACCGGACATTCTAATAGAAAAACCCATTGAGCCTCGCTTTCAAGAACATCCTGCGAAAAGAAAAGGCATAGATTTCTTCGAAATTAACGATGAAGAGGAGTATATGGAGTTTTGCACACAACATACTGAATATTGGCAGGTATTTACAGACGGAAGCCGACATGACAACACTGTTGGAGCGGCAGTCGTCACCATTAACCCAACAGGCAAAAAAATCAAAGATAAAAAACTAAAACTCCAAAATTATTGCTCAGTATTCCAGGCCGAACTTCTTGCAGTCAAAACAGCAACTGAAATAATAAACAAAAATAACGACATCAGGAAAGCAGTCATACTCTCGGACAGCAAATCAGTGTTGACCGAACTTCTTAATCCAAACACATGCATCGAAAATGCCGTACATACACTAAGAAACATTAACATAGCCAGAGCTATACATAAAGAAGTGAAGTTCGCATGGGTCAGGGCACATATTGGCATAGGCGGAAACGAATTGGCCGATATATCGGCCAAAAGTGCCGCCAACCTCAAAAAGTCACCAGACTACGATCTTATACCAATAAGCCATGTTAAAAAATGCAGCAGGGAAGAGTCTAAGGAGAGAACAGGAGACTACTTTGAGACAGTTAGTCCCATACTTAAAAACCACTTTCAGACATACAACCAAATGACCGAATTTCTCAATTATATCCCGTGTACCTTTGCGATAACACAAATACTTACAGGCCACGGATACTGCAGAAGTTACCTAATGAGATTTAAAATAACAGACACTGATAAATGCCCATGCGACCAAGAAACCATTCAAACATTCAACCATTTGATTCAGGAATGCCCAAGATTTTATCACACAAGAACTGAATATATCATGACTCTCCCTAACTCCACCGAACCATTCCAACTGCGGGAAGCAATTTCCAAGGAGGGAAGCAGGGATAAGTTCATCGCGCACATCACCCACATAGTCAAAGAGTTAAAGAACTTCAACTCTTAAATAAAAAAAAAAAAAAAAAAAAAAAAAAAAAAAAAAAAAAAAAAAAAAAAAAAAAAAAAAAAAAATATATAAAAAAAAAAAAATAATTTTAAACTAACAAAAAAAAAAAAAAAAAAAAAAAAAAAAAAAAAAAAAAAAAAAAAAAAAAAAAAACATATCCTTCCTCTCTTTAGTTAAGTTAAGTTAAGCTAAAAACTACTAACCATTGCAAAATCATAACCTATACTGGTCATTTAGCCGTGCACTTTCCTAAAACACGTTTCCAGGGCACACCACGAGGAGGCGACCAGCATTATGCCCCACCCCCCCCCCCCCCCCCCCCACCTCTAAACACCCCCCCCCTCTCTTACAAACCAACATTGTTACTCCCAAACAAACCATAATTCAATAATAATCATCTTCACCCCCCCCATCCCACCCATAATCCCTATAACTGTATACAAAACTAAAATCACCTCCCCATAAATTAAAACATGCAAATAATCAAACTTAACAATCAACTATACTATCAACTAAATCAACTAAAATTACTAAAACTAGAAATACTCACTCCTATCCTTAATACAAACACCACATAAACATACAAAATCAACTAAAGAAAGATAATCAAATAAAACTACAGTAACATTATATATAGGTAACTGTCATAATAAACGCCTAATATCACGACAACTCTTGAAACATATAAATAAATAATATAAAATATAACTACACTAACAACACACTCATTAAACTAACTAGAAATAATTCTAATACTCAAGGAAACTTAAGGAAATTAAAATTTACATTAGAAACCCCCGATATATCTTCGGGATCAGGACGATCAGCCTCTGGACACACTGAATAAGGAGTGGAGGTGACAATAAAATACCGACGAGCAGATACCACGGAAGAAGATCCTATGGCGAATCGACTTTGATACCGCTCGGGGTGAACCCGCCTCATGTGGCGCGCATGATTGCGATTCTTCATGGATAATCCACACAAAACACATTGATAAAACAATCCTGCCCCCCTAACACAACCCTCGCCACCTTCGTCAGCAACAGTAGTAACACCCACTGAAGTAGCAAGGGGAGAGGAAACAACAACTTCTGGTAAGCCCAGGGAGACTGAAACAGCGGAACCATTGTCAACATCACCGAACCCACTAACATCTACATCCTTTGATGCAACCAATGAAGAAGAACACGATGGCACTGAAACTCCTTCATCAACACCACTACCCCCAACCATTATCGCCTCTGGAGAAGCATGAATAGGAGAACAAGGAGAGAAAATAGAACTAAAAGAACTAACCATTGATAACAAGTCACGGGGCGGAGAACGAGCTGTACGTGGGGTAGGTGGTGACTGAGATGTGACATTAACTGCATGCCTCGAGACAATTTTAACTTTAGCCTCTTCTACACCAACTTCTGGATCGGCTGGAGCAACAACGAGACCTAAACAAGACACGGGCAGAGGTAGCGAACATCGTAACGATTGGGTCACCAACTTATCAGCCTTAACGTTTGCATCACTAGCCCTACCAACAACACCCAAACTCACACCCATAGCCTTCCCTATAGACTTATTAGACTCCGACTCCACAGATGCCTCACAGCAAGGACCCACTTCAGTCTCCATAACCTCCTCCCTATCAACTAACGATTCCATGACACAATCTACGTTTCCAGCAGTATCGATTACACCATCATCTGAAATCCTTAAATCCTCTTCTAGTTTGAAGTTTGCGCTCACGTCCATGCACGCGCTCTCACCTACGTCCACATCTCCCACTATCTCCTCCCCCTTACCTATCGCCTCAGACACTAACGAAGCTAAGGAAAAACTCGGCATATACTGTTCACCTAACCCGGGCTTATAACATGGAGCATCCCCCCCACCCAAGGTATCACTAACAGACAAACCTCCCAAATCCTCTTCCCTATCTGTCACCAATGAGGGTAAAGCGGCAACCACACTGACATTTACACCGGTATCAATATTTGATAAAACAACTCCATCCCCCTCCTCGACCCCGACCTCACCCACCGCCCCTACCTCCAACTCTGAAGTTGCTCTCTCTGAGACATCTGATGTATCGGATGCCTCCGAAACGGGTGACTGAACTAATGGAGCGACTGTGGATGCGGGATCCGGAAAAGACGACGCATCCACAGCTTCACAAATGCCCGCCCACATATGACCACGCATCCTCTCAAGAGCGGCCCCGAGACGTTGCACCTGCTCTAACAACACAAGACAACCGGCGCAGCCCGGAACCACGACTCTATCAGACATCACTAGCAATATAATGGAAACAATGCATAAACTAACTAAACACCAATCTAAACAACCATTAAACTAAACTAATTAATCTAACCCTACAACTATCTAATACTATGACCCAAGAACTAATCAAACACGAATCATTTTATTCATCAAATATGAGTTAAAACAAAAACATGAAACAATCAATAATCAAACCTACAACCAAAACCTATAACTAACACAATCTATAATCTGAATAAACAATAATATAACTCAGCAGCTAGCTAGCACCCAAACACAGCAAATACAACAATTGCTAGACACTAGTAAATAATCAAGCAAAATTGAGCAAAACTAACCTTACAATCTCGGCTGACTCCATCCAAATAACACTTTCACCAAAACCCATCAATAAACACTAATACAGCAATCACAAACACTATAACTATATAATCCTATAAAAAATACACATATACATATAAATACTTATATACGTATCAAACCAACCAAAACAAACTAACCAGATAGAAATAAATCAAATTATTAATTAAATAACTTGCAAGAAAACAAGAATTCACTTCAACACAACACGACACGACAACACGACACGACCACTCAAACCAAGATCTACAAATAAACTAAACCAAATACTTAAATTACAATAATGCGCAGCGTTTCACTCACTTAACCGGCAACCATGGCGTGCAGGTGCGATCCGCTTCTACGAATTGGCCGACATAAGACAATGCTCCACGCAGGTGCGGAATTTTTCCGGGAAATGGTTGGCTGGAGCGCTCGGCCGCCTCTTCGTGGAAACAATAACAATCTGGTATCTGGGTGACTCGGGCAGTGATGAGGGAATAAAGTGGTTAAATAAGGCACAAATAATGAATTAACAAATACTCAACATAAATATTCTGAATGCAAATAACAACAAACGTAACAATAAAATAAATTACACTATTACAGATCATGACTCTCTTTGTATACATATCAATACATATATCGTAAGACACTACCCTATCTTCATCATCCTAGTTACAACATTATACTTTACAATTATGACTTTATACTCCTGAGTCTGCTTATTTACATACGTGCATTAGCCCGTGTGACAAACATGCTCCCTGTTATAAATGACTTCAGAGTCACCAAGACTCCAAACTTCTGAGTCTTGGGGTTCTTAGGTTATAACCTCCGGGCCTCTGGACTTCTGATACACCCTACATCATACATCTAACATTCAGCATTTGGAAAATTCTACGTACGCTGCATCTGGTGCTTCCTACTTCTAGCATTCAGCACTCGACTACACTAGGCATCTTATAACCGGCATGTGTGGCACCATCTGTTTCAAGCATCAGGTTTTCGGCTTTCATTTGTCGTGCTTCTTATCACAACCGCGGACACGAATACTAGACAAATATCGCTACCTCATGTCGCAGCCGCCCTCTGCATCAACGCCTATGCAGCCACCATCGCTACTTCACATGAACGGATGATGAGCACACGGGGCACAGCGGAGTATTCTCTCAATTTAACTCATACAACTTAAGTAATTCACATCTTATAATCTTCCTAAAAATACATATAACCACTCCCTTCAATAAATCTCAACAAAACCAAAATACCACCAAACCATACCATACCAAACCAACTAAACTTAACACACACATATACATCTAATGCACTCACATCTACTGCACTATAACCATTAATTCCCTCACTTATATTACTAAGAACTACTACTCATTTACCTCACATCGGATTTTCTAAGGATCCTCACTTATCTCTTTTATTACTTTCCTAATGGGATTCTTATTGAACTCCATTAATCCCTATTCAATCCCTATTAAACCTTTATTTATTTACACCTAAAAATCATAAAATTAATAAAATAAAATAATCTCAGACATAAAACACAACATAAAACAAATTCACCAATTTGATTCTAATTGGACTCTCTTTGAATTACCATTGTTATCTTTCTCAAATTTCCTAATAGGATTCTCACTGAATTCTATTATCTCCTAGTCCCAATTTATTATCCCCATTTAATCATCATTTAATTTCCATATACACTTTACACTTTAAGAAAGTTAATAAAACAATATAATAATATTAAAGTAGGCTTTACCCAGATTCTACGTTTAAAAGGTACACATACATACATACATACTGAACTTACATTCATACATAGTATTACAACCACTTAACATTACTAAGCACTATTTCTATGCACAGTTTGATAAGCGCCACTTACTTACTGATCTTTCATTGGACTCTCTTTGGATTCTCACATACATCTTTTCTAATTTCTTAATTGGGATTCTCACTAATTTTATTAAACCTAAGTAATCTATATTACTCCTTATAAGAAAGTTACTTCAATAGGAAATCTAACCGCTGTGCCCCGTTGTGTTTGATGTGTCTGGGTTTATGTATGTTCTGTATCCCCTATTATGAGGATATTGGAGATACCACAGGAATCACCGAACCGAACAAGGAACTCACCAAGGATAGTCTGCAGGGCACTTCCTCTTTTCTTTCTCTCCTCTCTTCCAGGGCGTCTATCTTTGCAGAATGGCCCTGGTATACTCCGACTCGCTCTCATAACTACTCTTATATGAACCAGCTCAACACTACTATCACCATCAGCACTGTTAATTTTGTAAATCTTTTAATATTATAATTAAAGGAAGGAAAAAAAAAAAAAAAAAAAAAAAAAAAAAAAAAAAAAAAAAAAAAAAAAAAAAAAAAAAACAACCCTGAAAAATTTATTTTATACCCTCACTCAATTCTTCTACCTACCTACAACTCAGACTAATTCCCCCCACTTCTAAGTAATCAACCCAACTCTTACCACATATTCAGTCTCAGTATCTTTACCCTTTAGCATCTCCATTTTAGTATTTCAATTGTACTTGACCTATTTAAGCTCCTGCTTTTCACTAATAAATCACATACTATTATACATACTATAAACTCACTTTAACAACCCTATTTGCACAATATTACTTGCATCTTTTGAACTGGTACTCTCACTTGCCACCAACTAACTTCAGCTACAACTGCAATTACATTCATCCCACTTTTAACTAACTTTCCAAGCAATACTTACATATCTCCCACACACTTTTAAATTAATCATGTAATGCTCTTACCATAAACAACTCTACTTTTATCATACATTCAGTATCTACACCCTTCAATATGTCTTTTAGCACTTCAATACCACTTAACCCCCTAACCTCTCACAAACTACTCACATACTATAATACATATATAAAACTTACTGTATAATACTACTTACATCTTTTAACCAGCACTCTCATTCGCCACCAATTAACTTCAATAACACACATCCCACTTTGAACTCACTCTCTATATAATACTTATAAATACCTCCCGTGACTATTATATCTCGAATACCATTACTGACACAGACACTTACTCACTGACAATTACTTACCAACCCCGACACACATCACTGAACACACTTCAACTCCGCTCTGGCTAGTCACGCTTGATAAGGGATCTTTCCTAACACTTGGCAAAGATTCACTATCAGGTGTGATGGGCCGGGGCTCGGTGGAGGTGTGTTCGGTGGTGATTAGGTTATGAACAAGGTCCCACTTCCTATTTCCTTCCCACTACAACACTTATAACTAAAACTATACAACCCCGTAAATTATTACCCCACCCCAATTCCAATTATCTTCAACCCACTTAACCCTCACCTTAAAATCCAAACAAATTAGTGATAGGATGAGAAGTACACACAAAACACTCATCACTAATCACTACAACCCACTTATCACTGGCAGCAGAGGGAATGTGTATACCAATAGCGCTGAACCCCTGCTGCCAGGATCAAACCTCTCATAAACACCCTCAAACCACTTTTATAAAAAAAAAAAAAAAAACCTAACCTAACCTAACCTAACCTAACCTAACCTAACCTAACCTAACCTAACCTAACCTAACCTAACCTAACCTAACCTAACCTAACCTAACCTAACCTAACCTAACCTAACCTAACCTAACCTAACCTAACCTAACCTAACCTAACCTAACCTAACCTAACCTAACCTAACCTAACCTAACCTAACCTAACCTAACCTAACCTAACCTAACCTAACCTAACCTAACCTAACCTAACCTAACCTAACCTAACCTAACCTAACCTAACCTAACCTAACCTAACCTAACCTAACCTAACCTAACCTAACCTAACCTAACCTAACCTAACCTAACCTAACCTAACCTAACCTAACCTAACCTAACCTAACCTAACCTAACCTAACCTAACCTAACCTAACCTAACCTAACCTAACCTAACCTAACCTAACCTAACCTAACCTAACCTAACCTAACCTAACCTAACCTAACCTAACCTAACCTAACCTAACCTAACCTAACCTAACCTAACCTAACCTAACCTAACCTAACCTAACCTAACCTAACCTAACCTAACCTAACCTAACCTAACCTAACCTAACCTAACCTAACCTAACCTTTTTTTTTTTTTTTTTTTTTTTTTTTTTTTTTTTTTTTTTTTTTTTTTTTTTTTTTTTTTTGACCCAGGGGAAACCCTTTATGGGTACCACTGCGCCTCGGGGGAGGCCGCGTGGTTATGTGGGAGTCCCGCCCAGGCATACTGCCTGGTATACCGGGTTACCCACTAAAACCCCTGGGGTGTTTCGTCCGCGCGCCTATGTGCCGGGCCTATGGGTGCACTCTTCGTACTCAT
>CANOBA010000002.1:15000-20000 GCA_947563715.1 Lycia hirtaria | reverse complement strand
GAGCGTTTCGTCAGATCTACCGTCCGACGGCCGGTCGGTGCACCCGCCGGTCTGAACGCCGCGTGAACGGCGAATAGACTCCCGGGGGGCACTTAGACCGACATCGAACGGGTCGCGATGTATTACTAAGGGAGAAGTGCACGCCGTCCCCGGACGCGATCGACACGAGCAGTGCCCACGGCCGAGACCGAAGACATCTAACCTGCGCCGATGCGCCGAGGAATGACGATGAATCTCCCCGTTCGTTCATTCGAGTTTCGCAGGTTTACCCCTGGACGGTTTCACGTACTGTTGAACTCTCTCTTCAAAGTTCTTTTCAACTTTCCCTCACGGTACTTGTTCGCTATCGGTCTCGCGGTAATATTTAGCCTTAGATGGAGTTTACCACCCACTTAGGGCTGCACTCTCAAGCAACCCGACTCTGAGGAGAGTCCCTCTCGCCGCCGTCCTCCGTCACTACGGGCCTGGCACCCTCTACGGGAAAACGGCCCCGTTCAAGACGAACTTGGACAGGAGAAGACAACGACGAGAAAGCGGAACCTCCCGAACACCACATCTCCCGCCGCCGTGACAACGGCGGGATTCAGTGCTGGGCTATTTCCTGTTCGCTCGCCGCTACTAAGGAAATCCTGGTTAGTTTCTTTTCCTCCGCTTACTAATATGCTTAAATTCGGCGGGTAATCCTCCCTGATCTGAGGCCAACGTTATAAATCGAGGCAGACACGATATCCGTCGGCGCTACGACGTCGCGCAATCGCACGAAACGACTACGCGGCGCGGTCGCGCCCTTCGGACGTCGAGTCCGCCTACTGTCAGGGTTCGTCGAGCGAGCTCCGTGCACACGCAGCGGCACCACCTCGCACGTCTCGTCACAAGTTCAAAGAGTGCGGGGCGGGCGCTACGAGTAACACACATAGAGCCGCTCTCCTCCCTTATTGATTTGTTCATTTTTAAACGGACCTCCGTCGTCTACGACGACGTGGAACCGTCAAATGCGCAGCGATAATACACGCGCAGTGTGGTATTTGTTATTATGCAGCCGGCCCTCAGACAGGAGTGGTCCTGGATGTGTCTCCATGGACCGCAATGTGCGTTCGAAATGTCGATGTTCAAATGTGTCCTGCAGTTCACACTATGACGCGCAGTTAACTGCGTTCTTCATCGACCCGCGAGCCAAGTGATCCACCGTCCAGGGTAATCGTTTATATATTTGTACGATACAATTTAAAAAAAATATATATAATTGTTATAATCTTAGAAGCGAGAGGGGAAACACGATCCATATAGAGATCGACGTCGTCCACCACCCACACTCTAAACCGTATTTGTGTTGTGTTAACGAACGCGTGCACATGTACGTTACGGACTCAGATTACGGATTTCAAATCGTCAAAGTCCAATATAGATGTACGGCACACGACGCGATGACATGCGCGCGCGCGCGCGCGCGCGCGCACGCGAACACGCACTCCGTGCGCATAGAGAATACACACGGTGCGCGCCATTCGCGTGCACACACACACGCACACACATACACGTCATCTTTTACAGAAGAAGAGGGATGATAACTCTGAATATGTGAGTCACATATCGTACGAAGCACGATACGATCTACATCATATACGTTAATGATCCTTCCGCAGGTTCCCCTACGGAAACCTTGTTACGACTTTTACTTCCTCTAAATGATCAAGTTTGGTCAACTTCCCAGCGACGCCGACGGCCGTGAAGCCACCGCGTGTCAGTCCGAAGACCTCACTAAATCATTCAATCGGTAGTAGCGACGGGCGGTGTGTACAAAGGGCAGGGACGTAATCAACGCGAGCTTATGACTCGCGCTTACTAGGAATTCCTCGTTTATGGGGGATAATTGCAAACCCCAATCCCCAGCACGAAGGAGTTTCAACGGGTTGCCCGGGCCTCTAGGCCAGGGAGAACATGTTGATTCCTTCAGTGTAGCGCGCGTGCGGCCCAGGACATCTAAGGGCATCACAGACCTGTTATTGCTCAATCTCGTGCGGCTCGAAGCCGCCGGTCCCTCTAAGAAGAATTTTAATACGTCGCCAGTGAGTTGCGTGACGAATCACGCACACCGAAATGACGACGCCTATTTAGCAGGTTAGAGTCTCGTTCGTTACCGGAATTAACCAGACAAATCGCTCCACCAACTAAGAACGGCCATGCACCACCACCCACCGAATCAAGAAAGAGCTGTTAATCTGTCAATCCTTCCGGTGTCCGGGCCTGGTGAGATTTCCCGTGTTGAGTCAAATTAAGCCGCAGGCTCCACTCCTGGTGGTGCCCTTCCGTCAATTCCTTTAAGTTTCAGCTTTGCAACCATACTCCCCCCGGAGTCCAAAATCTTTGGTTTCCCGGAAGCCGCCCGCCGAGCCATTGTAGTAACGTCGGCGGATTGCTAGACGACATATTTACGGTTAGAACTAGGGCGGTATCTAATCGCCTTCGAACCTCTAACTTTCGTTCTTGATTGATGAAAACACCTTTGGCAAATGCTTTCGCTGATGTTCGTCTTGCGACGATCCAAGAATTTCACCTCTAACGTCGCAATACGAATGCCCCCAGTTATCCCTATTAATCATTACCTCGGAGTTCTGAAAACCAACAAAATAGAACCGAGATCATATTCTATTATTCCATGCACGAAATATTCAAGCAGCATTTTGAGCCCGCTTTGAGCACTCTAATTTGTTCAAAGTAAAATTGTCGGCCCATCTCGACACTCACTGAAGAGCACCGCGATAGGATTTTGATATTGAACCGGCGTGTTACCGCCGGCTCACCGACGATATGCTCCGCAAACGTGTCAGTATCACCGCGGATGCGGTGCACCGACAGCGCGGCGCACAAATGCAACTACGAGCTTTTTAACCGCAACAATTTTAGTATACGCTATTGGAGCTGGAATTACCGCGGCTGCTGGCACCAGACTTGCCCTCCAATTGTTCCTCGTTAAAATATTTAAAGTGTACTCATTCCGATTACGAGGCCTCGTAAGAGTCCCGTATCGTTATTTTTCGTCACTACCTCCCCGTGCCGGGAGTGGGTAATTTGCGCGCCTGCTGCCTTCCTTGGATGTGGTAGCCGTTTCTCAGGCTCCCTCTCCGGAATCGAACCCTGATTCCCCGTTACCCGTGACAACCATGGTAGTCGCAGAAACTACCATCGAAAGTTGATAAGGCAGACATTTGAAAGATGCGTCGCCGGTTCGAGACCGTGCGATCGGCAAAAGTTATCCAGATTCATCAAAATTAACGACTTCGGACGCGAGGCCCTCCGTCGATTGGTTTTGATCTAATAAAAGCACTCGTCCCATCACTGGTCAGAGTTCTAATTGCATGTATTAGCTCTAGAATTACCACAGTTATCCAAGTAACTGAGTAAGATCTAAGGAACCAAAACTGATATATTGAGCCATTCGCGGTATCGCCTTAATACGGCTTGCACTGAGACATGCATGGCTTAATCTTTGAGACAAGCATATAACTACTGGCAGGATCAACCAGGGAGCTCACGAGTCAAACAACGTAAGCGAGACGAAGAATCGCCGCAATAACTTTCCCACGGCCGGACCGTTCATATGAGTGAGAGGTCGTTCAAGCCGGGGTGTGTCTTTTTGGCCAATTCATGCGCGCACGCCACGATGTGATATAACATCGCGAGTGATCGACATTCAAATATGTCGCTGAAAGATCAATCAAGATCCAATCGTGAATGTTCATGTCCAAGACTCGGATACGACACTCGTATTATTATATAGCTGCATATCGTAAGTTACAGTAACGATTTCGCCCGGAGTTATTAGAGCCGTGGAGATGATTTATTCATCTCCTTACACCACACTTGAAGAGGATACAACTCAACTCTCCGCTACGGTGGATATTTATATTGGACTGTATCAATTACCGTGCGCTTGCCGCGCGGCATTTAGATGTGTACGCCCGATATACCATCTATCGTGAGATAGATACTATATCAACTCATATCGTTTCATATACACCTACTACACAGAACGTAGTGAGATTTAACTCAATGGTGTCGATAGTCACAGCGCTGAAAAAACTTTAACAAGGCCCATCTCCTACTTGCCCCCCAGTCGCCGACGGCACTATTATTTTTCAAGTTTTTATTGTTTACAATATTTATGTTTTTATTATAACTATTGTAAAAAAAAAAATGAAAGTTAAGAGTGACGCATACGTGCGACATATTTTTTTTTTTTTTTTTTTTTTTTTTTTATAATAATAATAATAACTATTTGTCTTTAAACATTTCTAAACTTCAACTCACTTTTTACTGTAAGTTTAGTGTAAATTGAGGAGAGATGGGAGGATAGGAGGAAATGTGCCCTCCCACTCACTCCGAACACTCTCGGTCCTCTTACTACGCCGCGGCGCAGAGCGTTATACGAAGTTTTGATATCAAAAAATTTCCTAAAATTTTACGAATCACAGACTAAACTAAAAAAAAATTAAAAAAAAAAAAAAAAAAAAAAAAATTCATATCAAATTTACAGAATTTCGCAATAAAATACAATTAGATTCCTGGTTCTAACAACCGCCCCCCCCTCCCCTCCCTCCCCTCTCTTTTTTTTATATATAAATAAATAAAAGTTAGGTTAGTTTTTTTAAATATGTATATTTTAGCATTTACAAACGAAATTAAGGTTAGATTAGCTTTTTTTAAATTTCGTTTATATAATGAACCCCCCTCTTATTTGTTTTAAGTTGTTTTTAAAGGTTGGGTTAGTTTTTTTATTTATTTATATATTTTTGCGTTTAAAACAAAAAAAATACGGGTAGATTAGATAGGTATTTATTTTTTTAATCTATTTCAGGATTTTTACCCCTCCCTCCCCCCTTCCCCACCCCCTCCCCTTCGAACCCCCTCTTATTTGTTTATAGATTTTTTTTTAAAGGTTAGGTTAGGTAAGGTTATATTATCGTACTTTTTTTTTTTTATTTATATATTTTTATGTTAAA
>CANOBA010000002.1:2500-7500 GCA_947563715.1 Lycia hirtaria | reverse complement strand
GAAACCTTGTTACGACTTTTACTTCCTCTAAATGATCAAGTTTGGTCAACTTCCCAGCGACGCCGACGGCCGTGAAGCCACCGCGTGTCAGTCCGAAGACCTCACTAAATCATTCAATCGGTAGTAGCGACGGGCGGTGTGTACAAAGGGCAGGGACGTAATCAACGCGAGCTTATGACTCGCGCTTACTAGGAATTCCTCGTTTATGGGGGATAATTGCAAACCCCAATCCCCAGCACGAAGGAGTTTCAACGGGTTGCCCGGGCCTCTAGGCCAGGGAGAACATGTTGATTCCTTCAGTGTAGCGCGCGTGCGGCCCAGGACATCTAAGGGCATCACAGACCTGTTATTGCTCAATCTCGTGCGGCTCGAAGCCGCCGGTCCCTCTAAGAAGAATTTTAATACGTCGCCAGTGAGTTGCGTGACGAATCACGCACACCGAAATGACGACGCCTATTTAGCAGGTTAGAGTCTCGTTCGTTACCGGAATTAACCAGACAAATCGCTCCACCAACTAAGAACGGCCATGCACCACCACCCACCGAATCAAGAAAGAGCTGTTAATCTGTCAATCCTTCCGGTGTCCGGGCCTGGTGAGATTTCCCGTGTTGAGTCAAATTAAGCCGCAGGCTCCACTCCTGGTGGTGCCCTTCCGTCAATTCCTTTAAGTTTCAGCTTTGCAACCATACTCCCCCCGGAGTCCAAAATCTTTGGTTTCCCGGAAGCCGCCCGCCGAGCCATTGTAGTAACGTCGGCGGATTGCTAGACGACATATTTACGGTTAGAACTAGGGCGGTATCTAATCGCCTTCGAACCTCTAACTTTCGTTCTTGATTGATGAAAACACCTTTGGCAAATGCTTTCGCTGATGTTCGTCTTGCGACGATCCAAGAATTTCACCTCTAACGTCGCAATACGAATGCCCCCAGTTATCCCTATTAATCATTACCTCGGAGTTCTGAAAACCAACAAAATAGAACCGAGATCATATTCTATTATTCCATGCACGAAATATTCAAGCAGCATTTTGAGCCCGCTTTGAGCACTCTAATTTGTTCAAAGTAAAATTGTCGGCCCATCTCGACACTCACTGAAGAGCACCGCGATAGGATTTTGATATTGAACCGGCGTGTTACCGCCGGCTCACCGACGATATGCTCCGCAAACGTGTCAGTATCACCGCGGATGCGGTGCACCGACAGCGCGGCGCACAAATGCAACTACGAGCTTTTTAACCGCAACAATTTTAGTATACGCTATTGGAGCTGGAATTACCGCGGCTGCTGGCACCAGACTTGCCCTCCAATTGTTCCTCGTTAAAATATTTAAAGTGTACTCATTCCGATTACGAGGCCTCGTAAGAGTCCCGTATCGTTATTTTTCGTCACTACCTCCCCGTGCCGGGAGTGGGTAATTTGCGCGCCTGCTGCCTTCCTTGGATGTGGTAGCCGTTTCTCAGGCTCCCTCTCCGGAATCGAACCCTGATTCCCCGTTACCCGTGACAACCATGGTAGTCGCAGAAACTACCATCGAAAGTTGATAAGGCAGACATTTGAAAGATGCGTCGCCGGTTCGAGACCGTGCGATCGGCAAAAGTTATCCAGATTCATCAAAATTAACGACTTCGGACGCGAGGCCCTCCGTCGATTGGTTTTGATCTAATAAAAGCACTCGTCCCATCACTGGTCAGAGTTCTAATTGCATGTATTAGCTCTAGAATTACCACAGTTATCCAAGTAACTGAGTAAGATCTAAGGAACCAAAACTGATATATTGAGCCATTCGCGGTATCGCCTTAATACGGCTTGCACTGAGACATGCATGGCTTAATCTTTGAGACAAGCATATAACTACTGGCAGGATCAACCAGGGAGCTCACGAGTCAAACAACGTAAGCGAGACGAAGAATCGCCGCAATAACTTTCCCACGGCCGGACCGTTCATATGAGTGAGAGGTCGTTCAAGCCGGGGTGTGTCTTTTTGGCCAATTCATGCGCGCACGCCACGATGTGATATAACATCGCGAGTGATCGACATTCAAATATGTCGCTGAAAGATCAATCAAGATCCAATCGTGAATGTTCATGTCCAAGACTCGGATACGACACTCGTATTATTATATAGCTGCATATCGTAAGTTACAGTAACGATTTCGCCCGGAGTTATTAGAGCCGTGGAGATGATTTATTCATCTCCTTACACCACACTTGAAGAGGATACAACTCAACTCTCCGCTACGGTGGATATTTATATTGGACTGTATCAATTACCGTGCGCTTGCCGCGCGGCATTTAGATGTGTACGCCCGATATACCATCTATCGTGAGATAGATACTATATCAACTCATATCGTTTCATATACACCTACTACACAGAACGTAGTGAGATTTAACTCAATGGTGTCGATAGTCACAGCGCTGAAAAAACTTTAACAAGGCCCATCTCCTACTTGCCCCCCAGTCGCCGACGGCACTATTATTTTTCAAGTTTTTATTGTTTACAATATTTATGTTTTTATTATAACTATTGTAAAAAAAAAAATGAAAGTTAAGAGTGACGCATACGTGCGACATATTTTTTTTTTTTTTTTTTTTTTTTTTTTATAATAATAATAATAACTATTTGTCTTTAAACATTTCTAAACTTCAACTCACTTTTTACTGTAAGTTTAGTGTAAATTGAGGAGAGATGGGAGGATAGGAGGAAATGTGCCCTCCCACTCACTCCGAACACTCTCGGTCCTCTTACTACGCCGCGGCGCAGAGCGTTATACGAAGTTTTGATATCAAAAAATTTCCTAAAATTTTACGAATCACAGACTAAACTAAAAAAAAATTAAAAAAAAAAAAAAAAAAAAAAAAATTCATATCAAATTTACAGAATTTCGCAATAAAATACAATTAGATTCCTGGTTCTAACAACCGCCCCCCCCTCCCCTCCCTCCCCTCTCTTTTTTTTATATATAAATAAATAAAAGTTAGGTTAGTTTTTTTAAATATGTATATTTTAGCATTTACAAACGAAATTAAGGTTAGATTAGCTTTTTTTAAATTTCGTTTATATAATGAACCCCCCTCTTATTTGTTTTAAGTTGTTTTTAAAGGTTGGGTTAGTTTTTTTATTTATTTATATATTTTTGCGTTTAAAACAAAAAAAATACGGGTAGATTAGATAGGTATTTATTTTTTTAATCTATTTCAGGATTTTTACCCCTCCCTCCCCCCTTCCCCACCCCCTCCCCTTCGAACCCCCTCTTATTTGTTTATAGATTTTTTTTTAAAGGTTAGGTTAGGTAAGGTTATATTATCGTACTTTTTTTTTTTTATTTATATATTTTTATGTTAAAACAAAAAAACGAAATTAAGGTTAGATTAGCTTTTTTTTAAATTTCGTTTATATAATGAACCCCCTCTTATTTGTTTAGAGATTTTTTTAAAGGTTAGGTTAGGTAAGGTTATATTATCGTATTTTTTTTTTAATTTATATATTTTTATGTTAAAACAAAAAAACGAAATTAAGGTTAGATTAGCTTTTTTTTAATTTCGTTTATATAATGAACCCCCTCTTATTTGTTTATAGATTTTTTTAAAGGTTAGGTTAGGTAAGGTTATATTATCGTATTTTTTTTTTAATTTATATATTTTTATGTTAAAACAAAAAAACAAAAACGAAATTAAGGTTAGATTAACTTTTTTTTAATTTCGTTTATATAATGAACCCCCCTCTTATTTGTTTTAAGTTTTTTTTAAAGGTTGGGTTAGTTTTTTATTTATTTATATATTTTTGCGTTTAAAACAAAAAAAATACGGGTAGATTAGATTAGTATTTATTTTTTGAATCTATTTCAGGTTTTTTACCCCCCCCCCCCCCTTGCCCTCCCCCCTCCCCTTCGAACCCCCTCTTATTTGTTTATAGTTTTTTTTAAAGGTTAGGTAAGGTAAGGTTATATTTTCGTATATATTTTTTTTTTTATATATTTTTACAAACCCTCTCTTATATAATAAAGTTTAAAAATATTATAAATTTGTACTGTTTATATTATTAGTTTTAGGTTAGGTTAGTATTTTTTTAATTTATATATTTTTTGGGCTTACTACAAAAAAAGTTAGATAATTTTTTTAGTATGTATTTCAGGGTTTTTACCCCCCACCTTTCACACCCCCCCTCCCCTCCCCCCTCTTATTTGTTTATAGATTTTTTTTAAAGGTTAGGTTAGGTTAGTATATTTATATATATATACGTATATTTTTTTTTATATATATTTTTATGTTAAAACAAAAAAACGGTTAGATTAGATAAGTGTTTATTTTTTTAATCTAGATTAGTAATTTTTTTATGTATTTCAGGTTTTAAACACCTCCCCCTTAACCCCCTTCCTCCCCCCTCCCACCTACAAACCCTCTCTTATATAATAAAGTTTAAAAATATTATAAATTTGTACTGTTTATATTTTTTTTTTAGGTTAGGTTAGTATTTTTTTTTAATTTATATATTTTTTGGGTTTACTACAAAAAAAGTTAGGTTATTTTTTTAGTATGTATTTCAGGGTTTTTACCCCCCACCCACCTTTCACACCCCCCTCTCCCCTCCCCCCACTTATTTGTTTATAGTTTTTTTGTTTTTAAATTTATATAATTTTCACGCACACACACACACACACACACACACATATATACATACACATACATAAATACACATACCCAAATACACATACACACAATACACATACTCGTACACACACACACACACACACAAACACATACAAATACATATATATACACACACATACGCATACGAGATGCGTGATACAGCCCGCAAAAATCGTAAAAAATGTATCCATCTCCGTGCAACTGTTTAAATTTGTTATATGTAAAAAAAATACGTTAACTGTAATCTATATAATGGACCATGTTAATATCTTTTTTTTTAACTAGTTTTAACCCTATGCGACTAAAAGTTTCCGAGATATAGCGATTAATACGTAAAAATTTCAAGACGCT
>CANOBA010000001.1:145000-150778 GCA_947563715.1 Lycia hirtaria | reverse complement strand
AAGGGGGGGGGGTAAAAAACCTGAAATAGATTCAAAAAATAAATACTAATCTAATCTACCCGTATTTTTTTTGTTTTAAACGCAAAAATATATAGATAAATAAAAAACTAACCCAACCTTTAAAAAAAACTTAAAACAAATAAGAGGGGGGTTCATTATATAAACGAAATTAAAAAAAAGCTAATCTAACCTTAATTTCGTTTTTTTGTTTTAACATAAAAATATATAAATTAAAAAAAAAAATACGATAATATAACCTTACCTAACCTAACCTTTAAAAAAATCTATAAACAAATAAGAGGGGGTTCATTATATAAACGAAATTAAAAAAAAGCTAATCTAACCTTAATTTCGTTTTTTTGTTTTAACATAAAAATATATAAATTAAAAAAAAAATACGATAATATAACCTTACCTAACCTAACCTTTAAAAAAAAATCTATAAACAAATAAGAGGGGGTTCGAAGGGGAGGGGGGTGGGGAAGGGGGGAGGGAGGGGTAAAAATCCTGAAATAGATTAAAAAAATAAATACCTATCTAATCTACCCGTATTTTTTTTGTTTTAAACGCAAAAATATATAAATAAATAAAAAAAACTAACCCAACCTTTAAAAACAACTTAAAACAAATAAGAGGGGGGTTCATTATATAAACGAAATTTAAAAAAAGCTAATCTAACCTTAATTTCGTTTGTAAATGCTAAAATATACATATTTAAAAAAACTAACCTAACTTTTATTTTTTTATATATAAAAAAAAAAGAGAGGGGAAGGAGGGGAGGGGGGGGCGGTTGTTAGAACCAGGAATCTAATTGTATTTTATTGCGAAATTCTGTAAATTTGATATGCAAAATTTTTTTTTTTTTTTTTTTTTTTTTATTTTTTTTTTAGTTTAGTCTGTGATTCGTAAAATTTTAGGAAATTTTTTGATATCAAAACTTCGTATAACGCTCTGCGCCGCGGCGTAGTAAGAGGACCGAGAGTGTTCGGAGTGAGTGGGAGGGCACATTTCCTCCTATCCTCCCATCTCTCCTCAATTTACACTAAACTTACAGTAAAAAGTGAGTTGAAGTTTAGAAATGTTTAAAGACAAATTGTTATTATTATTATTATAAAAAAAAAAAAAAAAAAAAAAAAAAAATATGTCTCGCACGTATGCGTCACTCTTAACTTTCATTTTTTTTTTTTTACAATAGTTATAATAAAAACATAAATATTGTAAACAATAAAAACTTGAAAAATAATAGTGCCGTCGGCGACTGGGGGGCAAGAGGAGATGGGCCTTGTTAAAGTTTTTTCAGCGCTGTGACTATCGACACCATTGAGTTAAATCTCACTACGTTCTGTGTAGTAGGTGTATATGAAACGATATGAGTTGATATAGTATCTATCTCACGATAGATGGTATATCGGGCGTACACATCTAAATGCCGCGCGGCAAGCGCACGGTAATTGATACAGTCCAATATAAATATCCACCGTAGCGGAGAGTTGAGTTGTATCCTCTTCAAGTGTGGTGTAAGGAGATGAATAAATCATCTCCACGGCTCTAATAACTCCGGGCGAAATCGTTACTGTAACTTACGATATGCAGCTATATAATAATACGAGTGTCGTATCCGAGTCTTGGACATGAACATTCACGATTGGATCTTGATTGATCTTTCAGCGACATATTTGAATGTCGATCACTCGCGATGTTATATCACATCGTGGCGTGCGCGCATGAATTGGCCAAAAAGACACACCCCGGCTTGAACGACCTCTCACTCATATGAACGGTCCGGCCGTGGGAAAGTTATTGCGGCGATTCTTCGTCTCGCTTACGTTGTTTGACTCGTGAGCTCCCTGGTTGATCCTGCCAGTAGTTATATGCTTGTCTCAAAGATTAAGCCATGCATGTCTCAGTGCAAGCCGTATTAAGGCGATACCGCGAATGGCTCAATATATCAGTTTTGGTTCCTTAGATCTTACTCAGTTACTTGGATAACTGTGGTAATTCTAGAGCTAATACATGCAATTAGAACTCTGACCAGTGATGGGACGAGTGCTTTTATTAGATCAAAACCAATCGACGGAGGGCCTCGCGTCCGAAGTCGTTAATTTTGATGAATCTGGATAACTTTTGCCGATCGCACGGTCTCGAACCGGCGACGCATCTTTCAAATGTCTGCCTTATCAACTTTCGATGGTAGTTTCTGCGACTACCATGGTTGTCACGGGTAACGGGGAATCAGGGTTCGATTCCGGAGAGGGAGCCTGAGAAACGGCTACCACATCCAAGGAAGGCAGCAGGCGCGCAAATTACCCACTCCCGGCACGGGGAGGTAGTGACGAAAAATAACGATACGGGACTCTTACGAGGCCTCGTAATCGGAATGAGTACACTTTAAATATTTTAACGAGGAACAATTGGAGGGCAAGTCTGGTGCCAGCAGCCGCGGTAATTCCAGCTCCAATAGCGTATACTAAAATTGTTGCGGTTAAAAAGCTCGTAGTTGCATTTGTGCGCCGCGCTGTCGGTGCACCGCATCCGCGGTGATACTGACACGTTTGCGGAGCATATCGTCGGTGAGCCGGCGGTAACACGCCGGTTCAATATCAAAATCCTATCGCGGTGCTCTTCAGTGAGTGTCGAGATGGGCCGACAATTTTACTTTGAACAAATTAGAGTGCTCAAAGCGGGCTCAAAATGCTGCTTGAATATTTCGTGCATGGAATAATAGAATATGATCTCGGTTCTATTTTGTTGGTTTTCAGAACTCCGAGGTAATGATTAATAGGGATAACTGGGGGCATTCGTATTGCGACGTTAGAGGTGAAATTCTTGGATCGTCGCAAGACGAACATCAGCGAAAGCATTTGCCAAAGGTGTTTTCATCAATCAAGAACGAAAGTTAGAGGTTCGAAGGCGATTAGATACCGCCCTAGTTCTAACCGTAAATATGTCGTCTAGCAATCCGCCGACGTTACTACAATGGCTCGGCGGGCGGCTTCCGGGAAACCAAAGATTTTGGACTCCGGGGGGAGTATGGTTGCAAAGCTGAAACTTAAAGGAATTGACGGAAGGGCACCACCAGGAGTGGAGCCTGCGGCTTAATTTGACTCAACACGGGAAATCTCACCAGGCCCGGACACCGGAAGGATTGACAGATTAACAGCTCTTTCTTGATTCGGTGGGTGGTGGTGCATGGCCGTTCTTAGTTGGTGGAGCGATTTGTCTGGTTAATTCCGGTAACGAACGAGACTCTAACCTGCTAAATAGGCGTCGTCATTTCGGTGTGCGTGATTCGTCACGCAACTCACTGGCGACGTATTAAAATTCTTCTTAGAGGGACCGGCGGCTTCGAGCCGCACGAGATTGAGCAATAACAGGTCTGTGATGCCCTTAGATGTCCTGGGCCGCACGCGCGCTACACTGAAGGAATCAACATGTTCTCCCTGGCCTAGAGGCCCGGGCAACCCGTTGAAACTCCTTCGTGCTGGGGATTGGGGTTTGCAATTATCCCCCATAAACGAGGAATTCCTAGTAAGCGCGAGTCATAAGCTCGCGTTGATTACGTCCCTGCCCTTTGTACACACCGCCCGTCGCTACTACCGATTGAATGATTTAGTGAGGTCTTCGGACTGACACGCGGTGGCTTCACGGCCGTCGGCGTCGCTGGGAAGTTGACCAAACTTGATCATTTAGAGGAAGTAAAAGTCGTAACAAGGTTTCCGTAGGGGAACCTGCGGAAGGATCATTAACGTATATGATGTAGATCGTATCGTGCTTCGTACGATATGTGACTCACATATTCAGAGTTATCATCCCTCTTCTTCTGTAAAAGATGACGTGTATGTGTGTGCGTGTGTGTGTGCACGCGAATGGCGCGCACCGTGTGTATTCTCTATGCGCACGGAGTGCGTGTTCGCGTGCGCGCGCGCGCGCGCATGTCATCGCGTCGTGTGCCGTACATCTATATTGGACTTTGACGATTTGAAATCCGTAATCTGAGTCTTTAACGTACATGTGCACGCGTTCGTTAACACAACACAAATACGGTTTAGAGTGTGGGTGGTGGACGACGTCGATCTCTTTAGAGATCGTGTTTCCCCTCTCGCTTCTAAGATTATAACAATTATATTTTTTTATTTAAATTGTATCGTACAAATACATAAACGATTACCCTGGACGGTGGATCACTTGGCTCGCGGGTCGATGAAGAACGCAGTTAACTGCGCGTCATAGTGTGAACTGCAGGACACATTTGAACATCGACATTTCGAACGCACATTGCGGTCCATGGAGACACATCCAGGACCACTCCTGTCTGAGGGCCGGCTGCATAATAACAAATACCACACTGCGCGTGTATTATCGCTGCGCATTTGACGGTTCCACGTCGTCCTAGACGACGGAGGTCCGTTTAAAAATGAACAAATCAATAAGGGAGGAGAGCGGCTCTATGTGTGTTACTCGTAGCGCCCGCCCCGCACTCTTTGAACTTGTGACCAGACGTGCGAGGTGGTGCCGCTGCATGTGCACGGAGCTCGCTCGACGAACCCTGACAGTAGGCGGACTCGACGTCCGAAGGGCGCGACCGCGCCGCGTAGTCGTTTCGTGCGATTGCGCGACGTCGTAGCGCCGACGGATATCGTGTCTGCCTCGATTTATAACGTTGGCCTCAGATCAGGGAGGATTACCCGCCGAATTTAAGCATATTAGTAAGCGGAGGAAAAGAAACTAACCAGGATTTCCTTAGTAGCGGCGAGCGAACAGGAAATAGCCCAGCACTGAATCCCGCCGTTGTCACGGCGGCGGGAGATGTGGTGTTCGGGAGGTTCCGCTTTCTCGTCGTTGTCTTCTCCTGTCCAAGTTCGTCTTGAACGGGGCCGTTTTCCCGTAGAGGGTGCCAGGCCCGTAGTGACGGAGGACGGCGGCGAGAGGGACTCTCCTCAGAGTCGGGTTGCTTGAGAGTGCAGCCCTAAGTGGGTGGTAAACTCCATCTAAGGCTAAATATTACCGCGAGACCGATAGCGAACAAGTACCGTGAGGGAAAGTTGAAAAGAACTTTGAAGAGAGAGTTCAACAGTACGTGAAACCGTCCAGGGGTAAACCTGCGAAACTCGAATGAACGAACGGGGAGATTCATCGTCATTCCTCGGCGCATCGGCGCAGGTTAGATGTCTTCGGTCTCGGCCGTGGGCACTGCTCGTGTCGATCGCGTCCGGGGACGGCGTGCACTTCTCCCTTAGTAATACATCGCGACCCGTTCGATGTCGGTCTAAGTGCCCCCCGGGAGTCTATTCGCCGTTCACGCGGCGTTCAGACCGGCGGGTGCACCGACCGGCCGTCGGACGGTAGATCTGACGAAACGCTCACGCGCTTGCGCGCGTCCGGCCCGACGCAAGGCAACGTCGTATCCCGCTTCCTGCCCGTGTGCGGACGCGGGTGCGGCGCGCCTGTCGTCGCAGCCGTGCTGTCTCGGACCGTGTGCGTATCTGTCTGCGATGATTCAGTTTCGGGCACTCGCAGGACCCGTCTTGAAACACGGACCAAGGAGTCTAGCATGTGTGCGAGTCATTGAGATAGTAAACTGAAAGGCACAACGAAAGTGAAGGTGGTCGCTCGTCGACCGCTCAGGGAGGATGGCGCGCGGATCTCGGTCCGCCGCTCGCACTCCCGAGGCGTCTCGTTTCCAATCTGCGAATGCAGGCGCGCTCTGAGCACAGATGCTGGGACCCGAAAGATGGTGAACTATGCCTGGTCAGGTCGAAGTCAGGGGAAACCCTGATG
>CANOBA010000001.1:135000-140000 GCA_947563715.1 Lycia hirtaria | reverse complement strand
TTGTAAAAATATATAAAAAAAAAAATATATATACGAAAATATAACCTTACCTTACCTAACCTTTAAAAAAAACTATAAACAAATAAGAGGGGGTTCGAAGGGGAGGGGGGAGGGCAAGGGGGGGGGGTAAAAAACCTGAAATAGATTCAAAAAATAAATACTAATCTAATCTACCCGTATTTTTTTTGTTTTAAACGCAAAAATATATAGATAAATAAAAAACTAACCCAACCTTTAAAAAAAACTTAAAACAAATAAGAGGGGGGTTCATTATATAAACGAAATTAAAAAAAAGCTAATCTAACCTTAATTTCGTTTTTTTGTTTTAACATAAAAATATATAAATTAAAAAAAAAAATACGATAATATAACCTTACCTAACCTAACCTTTAAAAAAATCTATAAACAAATAAGAGGGGGTTCATTATATAAACGAAATTAAAAAAAAGCTAATCTAACCTTAATTTCGTTTTTTTGTTTTAACATAAAAATATATAAATTAAAAAAAAAATACGATAATATAACCTTACCTAACCTAACCTTTAAAAAAAAATCTATAAACAAATAAGAGGGGGTTCGAAGGGGAGGGGGGTGGGGAAGGGGGGAGGGAGGGGTAAAAATCCTGAAATAGATTAAAAAAATAAATACCTATCTAATCTACCCGTATTTTTTTTGTTTTAAACGCAAAAATATATAAATAAATAAAAAAAACTAACCCAACCTTTAAAAACAACTTAAAACAAATAAGAGGGGGGTTCATTATATAAACGAAATTTAAAAAAAGCTAATCTAACCTTAATTTCGTTTGTAAATGCTAAAATATACATATTTAAAAAAACTAACCTAACTTTTATTTTTTTATATATAAAAAAAAAAGAGAGGGGAAGGAGGGGAGGGGGGGGCGGTTGTTAGAACCAGGAATCTAATTGTATTTTATTGCGAAATTCTGTAAATTTGATATGCAAAATTTTTTTTTTTTTTTTTTTTTTTTTATTTTTTTTTTAGTTTAGTCTGTGATTCGTAAAATTTTAGGAAATTTTTTGATATCAAAACTTCGTATAACGCTCTGCGCCGCGGCGTAGTAAGAGGACCGAGAGTGTTCGGAGTGAGTGGGAGGGCACATTTCCTCCTATCCTCCCATCTCTCCTCAATTTACACTAAACTTACAGTAAAAAGTGAGTTGAAGTTTAGAAATGTTTAAAGACAAATTGTTATTATTATTATTATAAAAAAAAAAAAAAAAAAAAAAAAAAAATATGTCTCGCACGTATGCGTCACTCTTAACTTTCATTTTTTTTTTTTTACAATAGTTATAATAAAAACATAAATATTGTAAACAATAAAAACTTGAAAAATAATAGTGCCGTCGGCGACTGGGGGGCAAGAGGAGATGGGCCTTGTTAAAGTTTTTTCAGCGCTGTGACTATCGACACCATTGAGTTAAATCTCACTACGTTCTGTGTAGTAGGTGTATATGAAACGATATGAGTTGATATAGTATCTATCTCACGATAGATGGTATATCGGGCGTACACATCTAAATGCCGCGCGGCAAGCGCACGGTAATTGATACAGTCCAATATAAATATCCACCGTAGCGGAGAGTTGAGTTGTATCCTCTTCAAGTGTGGTGTAAGGAGATGAATAAATCATCTCCACGGCTCTAATAACTCCGGGCGAAATCGTTACTGTAACTTACGATATGCAGCTATATAATAATACGAGTGTCGTATCCGAGTCTTGGACATGAACATTCACGATTGGATCTTGATTGATCTTTCAGCGACATATTTGAATGTCGATCACTCGCGATGTTATATCACATCGTGGCGTGCGCGCATGAATTGGCCAAAAAGACACACCCCGGCTTGAACGACCTCTCACTCATATGAACGGTCCGGCCGTGGGAAAGTTATTGCGGCGATTCTTCGTCTCGCTTACGTTGTTTGACTCGTGAGCTCCCTGGTTGATCCTGCCAGTAGTTATATGCTTGTCTCAAAGATTAAGCCATGCATGTCTCAGTGCAAGCCGTATTAAGGCGATACCGCGAATGGCTCAATATATCAGTTTTGGTTCCTTAGATCTTACTCAGTTACTTGGATAACTGTGGTAATTCTAGAGCTAATACATGCAATTAGAACTCTGACCAGTGATGGGACGAGTGCTTTTATTAGATCAAAACCAATCGACGGAGGGCCTCGCGTCCGAAGTCGTTAATTTTGATGAATCTGGATAACTTTTGCCGATCGCACGGTCTCGAACCGGCGACGCATCTTTCAAATGTCTGCCTTATCAACTTTCGATGGTAGTTTCTGCGACTACCATGGTTGTCACGGGTAACGGGGAATCAGGGTTCGATTCCGGAGAGGGAGCCTGAGAAACGGCTACCACATCCAAGGAAGGCAGCAGGCGCGCAAATTACCCACTCCCGGCACGGGGAGGTAGTGACGAAAAATAACGATACGGGACTCTTACGAGGCCTCGTAATCGGAATGAGTACACTTTAAATATTTTAACGAGGAACAATTGGAGGGCAAGTCTGGTGCCAGCAGCCGCGGTAATTCCAGCTCCAATAGCGTATACTAAAATTGTTGCGGTTAAAAAGCTCGTAGTTGCATTTGTGCGCCGCGCTGTCGGTGCACCGCATCCGCGGTGATACTGACACGTTTGCGGAGCATATCGTCGGTGAGCCGGCGGTAACACGCCGGTTCAATATCAAAATCCTATCGCGGTGCTCTTCAGTGAGTGTCGAGATGGGCCGACAATTTTACTTTGAACAAATTAGAGTGCTCAAAGCGGGCTCAAAATGCTGCTTGAATATTTCGTGCATGGAATAATAGAATATGATCTCGGTTCTATTTTGTTGGTTTTCAGAACTCCGAGGTAATGATTAATAGGGATAACTGGGGGCATTCGTATTGCGACGTTAGAGGTGAAATTCTTGGATCGTCGCAAGACGAACATCAGCGAAAGCATTTGCCAAAGGTGTTTTCATCAATCAAGAACGAAAGTTAGAGGTTCGAAGGCGATTAGATACCGCCCTAGTTCTAACCGTAAATATGTCGTCTAGCAATCCGCCGACGTTACTACAATGGCTCGGCGGGCGGCTTCCGGGAAACCAAAGATTTTGGACTCCGGGGGGAGTATGGTTGCAAAGCTGAAACTTAAAGGAATTGACGGAAGGGCACCACCAGGAGTGGAGCCTGCGGCTTAATTTGACTCAACACGGGAAATCTCACCAGGCCCGGACACCGGAAGGATTGACAGATTAACAGCTCTTTCTTGATTCGGTGGGTGGTGGTGCATGGCCGTTCTTAGTTGGTGGAGCGATTTGTCTGGTTAATTCCGGTAACGAACGAGACTCTAACCTGCTAAATAGGCGTCGTCATTTCGGTGTGCGTGATTCGTCACGCAACTCACTGGCGACGTATTAAAATTCTTCTTAGAGGGACCGGCGGCTTCGAGCCGCACGAGATTGAGCAATAACAGGTCTGTGATGCCCTTAGATGTCCTGGGCCGCACGCGCGCTACACTGAAGGAATCAACATGTTCTCCCTGGCCTAGAGGCCCGGGCAACCCGTTGAAACTCCTTCGTGCTGGGGATTGGGGTTTGCAATTATCCCCCATAAACGAGGAATTCCTAGTAAGCGCGAGTCATAAGCTCGCGTTGATTACGTCCCTGCCCTTTGTACACACCGCCCGTCGCTACTACCGATTGAATGATTTAGTGAGGTCTTCGGACTGACACGCGGTGGCTTCACGGCCGTCGGCGTCGCTGGGAAGTTGACCAAACTTGATCATTTAGAGGAAGTAAAAGTCGTAACAAGGTTTCCGTAGGGGAACCTGCGGAAGGATCATTAACGTATATGATGTAGATCGTATCGTGCTTCGTACGATATGTGACTCACATATTCAGAGTTATCATCCCTCTTCTTCTGTAAAAGATGACGTGTATGTGTGTGCGTGTGTGTGTGCACGCGAATGGCGCGCACCGTGTGTATTCTCTATGCGCACGGAGTGCGTGTTCGCGTGCGCGCGCGCGCGCGCATGTCATCGCGTCGTGTGCCGTACATCTATATTGGACTTTGACGATTTGAAATCCGTAATCTGAGTCTTTAACGTACATGTGCACGCGTTCGTTAACACAACACAAATACGGTTTAGAGTGTGGGTGGTGGACGACGTCGATCTCTTTAGAGATCGTGTTTCCCCTCTCGCTTCTAAGATTATAACAATTATATTTTTTTATTTAAATTGTATCGTACAAATACATAAACGATTACCCTGGACGGTGGATCACTTGGCTCGCGGGTCGATGAAGAACGCAGTTAACTGCGCGTCATAGTGTGAACTGCAGGACACATTTGAACATCGACATTTCGAACGCACATTGCGGTCCATGGAGACACATCCAGGACCACTCCTGTCTGAGGGCCGGCTGCATAATAACAAATACCACACTGCGCGTGTATTATCGCTGCGCATTTGACGGTTCCACGTCGTCCTAGACGACGGAGGTCCGTTTAAAAATGAACAAATCAATAAGGGAGGAGAGCGGCTCTATGTGTGTTACTCGTAGCGCCCGCCCCGCACTCTTTGAACTTGTGACCAGACGTGCGAGGTGGTGCCGCTGCATGTGCACGGAGCTCGCTCGACGAACCCTGACAGTAGGCGGACTCGACGTCCGAAGGGCGCGACCGCGCCGCGTAGTCGTTTCGTGCGATTGCGCGACGTCGTAGCGCCGACGGATATCGTGTCTGCCTCGATTTATAACGTTGGCCTCAGATCAGGGAGGATTACCCGCCGAATTTAAGCATATTAGTAAGCGGAGGAAAAGAAACTAACCAGGATTTCCTTAGTAGCGGCGAGCGAACAGGAAATAGCCCAGCACTGAATCCCGCCGTTGTCACGGCGGCGGGAGATGTGGTGTTCGGGAGGTTCCGCTTTCTCGTCGTTGTCTTCTCCTGTCCAAGTTCGTCTTGAACGGGGCCGTTTTCCCG
>CANOBA010000001.1:125000-130000 GCA_947563715.1 Lycia hirtaria | reverse complement strand
TGTGTGTGTGTGTGTGTGCACGTGTGTGTATGTGTATTGTTTATGTGTGTGCATGTGTATGTGTGTGTGTGTGTGTGTGCGTGCGTGCGTGAAAATTATATAAATTTAAAAACTAACCTAACCTAACCTAACTTAAAAAAAAAAAAAACTATAAACAAATAAGTGGGGGGTTTGGATGGGGGTTAAAACCCTTGAATATATTTAAAAAACTTAACTAACAAAAAAGTTGTTCTAAACGCAAAAAATATCTAGATAAAAAAAACCTAACCAACCTAGCCCCTCATATCCCTATGTTACGGAAAATTAGTTCGCGGGCCGGGTCTATGCACCCGGACAGGAAAGGAAAAAAAAAAAAATAACCTAACCTAACCTAACCTAACCTAACATAAAAAAAAAACTATAAACAAATAAGTGGGGGGAGGGGAGAGGGGGTGTGAAAGGTGGGTGGGGGGTAAAAACCCTGAAATACACACTAAAAAAATAACCTAATTTTTTTTGTAGTAAACCCAAAAAATATATAAATTAAAAAAAATACTAACCTAACCTAAAAAAAAAATATAAACAGTACAAATTTATAATATTTTTAAACTTTATTATATAAGAGAGGGTTTGTAAAAATATATAAAAAAAAAAATATATATACGAAAATATAACCTTACCTTACCTAACCTTTAAAAAAAACTATAAACAAATAAGAGGGGGTTCGAAGGGGAGGGGGGAGGGCAAGGGTGGGGGGTAAAAACCCTGAAATACACACTAAAAAAATAACCTAATTTTTTTTGTAGTAAACCCAAAAAATATATAAATTAAAAAAAATACTAACCTAACCTAAAAAAAAAATATAAACAGTACAAATTTATAATATTTTTAAACTTTATTATATAAGAGAGGGTTTGTAAAAATATATAAAAAAAAAAATATATATACGAAAATATAACCTTACCTTACCTAACCTTTAAAAAAAACTATAAACAAATAAGAGGGGGTTCGAAGGGGAGGGGGGAGGGCAAGGGGGGGGGGTAAAAAACCTGAAATAGATTCAAAAAATAAATACTAATCTAATCTACCCGTATTTTTTTTGTTTTAAACGCAAAAATATATAGATAAATAAAAAACTAACCCAACCTTTAAAAAAAACTTAAAACAAATAAGAGGGGGGTTCATTATATAAACGAAATTAAAAAAAAGCTAATCTAACCTTAATTTCGTTTTTTTGTTTTAACATAAAAATATATAAATTAAAAAAAAAAATACGATAATATAACCTTACCTAACCTAACCTTTAAAAAAATCTATAAACAAATAAGAGGGGGTTCATTATATAAACGAAATTAAAAAAAAGCTAATCTAACCTTAATTTCGTTTTTTTGTTTTAACATAAAAATATATAAATTAAAAAAAAAATACGATAATATAACCTTACCTAACCTAACCTTTAAAAAAAAATCTATAAACAAATAAGAGGGGGTTCGAAGGGGAGGGGGGTGGGGAAGGGGGGAGGGAGGGGTAAAAATCCTGAAATAGATTAAAAAAATAAATACCTATCTAATCTACCCGTATTTTTTTTGTTTTAAACGCAAAAATATATAAATAAATAAAAAAAACTAACCCAACCTTTAAAAACAACTTAAAACAAATAAGAGGGGGGTTCATTATATAAACGAAATTTAAAAAAAGCTAATCTAACCTTAATTTCGTTTGTAAATGCTAAAATATACATATTTAAAAAAACTAACCTAACTTTTATTTTTTTATATATAAAAAAAAAAGAGAGGGGAAGGAGGGGAGGGGGGGGCGGTTGTTAGAACCAGGAATCTAATTGTATTTTATTGCGAAATTCTGTAAATTTGATATGCAAAATTTTTTTTTTTTTTTTTTTTTTTTTATTTTTTTTTTAGTTTAGTCTGTGATTCGTAAAATTTTAGGAAATTTTTTGATATCAAAACTTCGTATAACGCTCTGCGCCGCGGCGTAGTAAGAGGACCGAGAGTGTTCGGAGTGAGTGGGAGGGCACATTTCCTCCTATCCTCCCATCTCTCCTCAATTTACACTAAACTTACAGTAAAAAGTGAGTTGAAGTTTAGAAATGTTTAAAGACAAATTGTTATTATTATTATTATAAAAAAAAAAAAAAAAAAAAAAAAAAAATATGTCTCGCACGTATGCGTCACTCTTAACTTTCATTTTTTTTTTTTTACAATAGTTATAATAAAAACATAAATATTGTAAACAATAAAAACTTGAAAAATAATAGTGCCGTCGGCGACTGGGGGGCAAGAGGAGATGGGCCTTGTTAAAGTTTTTTCAGCGCTGTGACTATCGACACCATTGAGTTAAATCTCACTACGTTCTGTGTAGTAGGTGTATATGAAACGATATGAGTTGATATAGTATCTATCTCACGATAGATGGTATATCGGGCGTACACATCTAAATGCCGCGCGGCAAGCGCACGGTAATTGATACAGTCCAATATAAATATCCACCGTAGCGGAGAGTTGAGTTGTATCCTCTTCAAGTGTGGTGTAAGGAGATGAATAAATCATCTCCACGGCTCTAATAACTCCGGGCGAAATCGTTACTGTAACTTACGATATGCAGCTATATAATAATACGAGTGTCGTATCCGAGTCTTGGACATGAACATTCACGATTGGATCTTGATTGATCTTTCAGCGACATATTTGAATGTCGATCACTCGCGATGTTATATCACATCGTGGCGTGCGCGCATGAATTGGCCAAAAAGACACACCCCGGCTTGAACGACCTCTCACTCATATGAACGGTCCGGCCGTGGGAAAGTTATTGCGGCGATTCTTCGTCTCGCTTACGTTGTTTGACTCGTGAGCTCCCTGGTTGATCCTGCCAGTAGTTATATGCTTGTCTCAAAGATTAAGCCATGCATGTCTCAGTGCAAGCCGTATTAAGGCGATACCGCGAATGGCTCAATATATCAGTTTTGGTTCCTTAGATCTTACTCAGTTACTTGGATAACTGTGGTAATTCTAGAGCTAATACATGCAATTAGAACTCTGACCAGTGATGGGACGAGTGCTTTTATTAGATCAAAACCAATCGACGGAGGGCCTCGCGTCCGAAGTCGTTAATTTTGATGAATCTGGATAACTTTTGCCGATCGCACGGTCTCGAACCGGCGACGCATCTTTCAAATGTCTGCCTTATCAACTTTCGATGGTAGTTTCTGCGACTACCATGGTTGTCACGGGTAACGGGGAATCAGGGTTCGATTCCGGAGAGGGAGCCTGAGAAACGGCTACCACATCCAAGGAAGGCAGCAGGCGCGCAAATTACCCACTCCCGGCACGGGGAGGTAGTGACGAAAAATAACGATACGGGACTCTTACGAGGCCTCGTAATCGGAATGAGTACACTTTAAATATTTTAACGAGGAACAATTGGAGGGCAAGTCTGGTGCCAGCAGCCGCGGTAATTCCAGCTCCAATAGCGTATACTAAAATTGTTGCGGTTAAAAAGCTCGTAGTTGCATTTGTGCGCCGCGCTGTCGGTGCACCGCATCCGCGGTGATACTGACACGTTTGCGGAGCATATCGTCGGTGAGCCGGCGGTAACACGCCGGTTCAATATCAAAATCCTATCGCGGTGCTCTTCAGTGAGTGTCGAGATGGGCCGACAATTTTACTTTGAACAAATTAGAGTGCTCAAAGCGGGCTCAAAATGCTGCTTGAATATTTCGTGCATGGAATAATAGAATATGATCTCGGTTCTATTTTGTTGGTTTTCAGAACTCCGAGGTAATGATTAATAGGGATAACTGGGGGCATTCGTATTGCGACGTTAGAGGTGAAATTCTTGGATCGTCGCAAGACGAACATCAGCGAAAGCATTTGCCAAAGGTGTTTTCATCAATCAAGAACGAAAGTTAGAGGTTCGAAGGCGATTAGATACCGCCCTAGTTCTAACCGTAAATATGTCGTCTAGCAATCCGCCGACGTTACTACAATGGCTCGGCGGGCGGCTTCCGGGAAACCAAAGATTTTGGACTCCGGGGGGAGTATGGTTGCAAAGCTGAAACTTAAAGGAATTGACGGAAGGGCACCACCAGGAGTGGAGCCTGCGGCTTAATTTGACTCAACACGGGAAATCTCACCAGGCCCGGACACCGGAAGGATTGACAGATTAACAGCTCTTTCTTGATTCGGTGGGTGGTGGTGCATGGCCGTTCTTAGTTGGTGGAGCGATTTGTCTGGTTAATTCCGGTAACGAACGAGACTCTAACCTGCTAAATAGGCGTCGTCATTTCGGTGTGCGTGATTCGTCACGCAACTCACTGGCGACGTATTAAAATTCTTCTTAGAGGGACCGGCGGCTTCGAGCCGCACGAGATTGAGCAATAACAGGTCTGTGATGCCCTTAGATGTCCTGGGCCGCACGCGCGCTACACTGAAGGAATCAACATGTTCTCCCTGGCCTAGAGGCCCGGGCAACCCGTTGAAACTCCTTCGTGCTGGGGATTGGGGTTTGCAATTATCCCCCATAAACGAGGAATTCCTAGTAAGCGCGAGTCATAAGCTCGCGTTGATTACGTCCCTGCCCTTTGTACACACCGCCCGTCGCTACTACCGATTGAATGATTTAGTGAGGTCTTCGGACTGACACGCGGTGGCTTCACGGCCGTCGGCGTCGCTGGGAAGTTGACCAAACTTGATCATTTAGAGGAAGTAAAAGTCGTAACAAGGTTTCCGTAGGGGAACCTGCGGAAGGATCATTAACGTATATGATGTAGATCGTATCGTGCTTCGTACGATATGTGACTCACATATTCAGAGTTATCATCCCTCTTCTTCTGTAAAAGATGACGTGTATGTGTGTGCGTGTGTGTGTGCACGCGAATGGCGCGCACCGTGTGTATTCTCTATGCGCACGGAGTGCGTGTTCGCGTGCGCGCGCGCGCGCGCATGTCATCGCGTCGTGTGCCGTACATCTATATTGGACTTTGACGATTTGAAATCCGTAAT
>CANOBA010000001.1:105000-117500 GCA_947563715.1 Lycia hirtaria | reverse complement strand
AAGTTTGTTGGTATAAAGGTTGGTGGTAGTCGTAGTTGTAGTAGTTGTAGTCAGGTGTATGTTTGTATGTTTGTTGAATCAGTAGGGTAGTAAAGTCTAAGTTTGGTATGTAGTCGTTGGTTAGTCATGGGGTGGGGTGGGTGGGAACCTAGCATAACCTAACACCCCCGGGCGTGCCTGTTGTCCCTCTCTGTGTCCTCATACCCAAATGGTGGTCTTCCCAGTGATTGGACCAGGAAGAGTCTCATTTGTGCATGGTGTGTCAGAGAGGTTCCTAAGCCCGTCCAGGGGTGAGTCAGTCGGTCAGTCTTGAGTCAGTCGTTGTATGTTGAGTGAGTAGTGGGTGTTGGCAGCCTGACCCTTTCTGGCACGATTGTGCCAGACTATGTCCTGGCTGTGTCGTACCCGTGTCAGGTCTGTCCGTGTTCGTGTTGGTTGGGTGGGTGGGGTGGGGTAAATAAGTTTTTCAGATAAATAAGGTTTTTCAGGTGCACTTTTTTTTTTTTTTTTTTTTTTTTTTTTTTTTTTTTTTTTTTTTTTTTTTTTTTTTTTAAATTACAATTATTACAATTAGTTGTCAGTTGGTAGGGCATCTGGTGGGAGCCATGTGGAGCCGGATCCAGCAGTTCGACATGAGTAGCCCTGAAAGAGAGAGGGAAGTAAAGGGAAGTTGACCGTTGGCGGGCCGGCTGCAGGCGGGAACCAACCTTCCCCGCTTCCCAGGGCAAGATGTGGAGGCAGTCGACGTGTCGCTCTGTGGTCTCTCTTCCTTTTGGTTGTTTGATCGTGGGGGAAATGAAAAATTGAAATTGAAGTTGAAATTGAGTGAAAATTAATATAAAAAGTGAAAGTAAAATGAAATGAAAGTAACCATGGTTTAAGTTTGACCATGGGGGAAATGAAAATGACATGAAAATGAAAATGAAATGAAATTTGGAATTGAGTAGAAATGAAGGTGAAGGTGAATCAGAATTCCCTGGGGGAGGATACCCAAAAAACCCAAACACAGAATCAGAGCTGTTTTATGATTACGATTAGTTGTAAATTGGTAAAGCTGCTGGTGGGAGCCATGGGTGGGAGCCATGTGGAGCCGGATCCAGCAAGCTTGAAATGAAATGAATGGCCCTGAAAGAGAGAGGGAGAGGGAAGGGAAGTAAAGGGGAGTTGAGCGTTGACGGGCCCGGCTGCAGGCAGGAATCAGCCTTCCCAGGGCTGGCTGTTCTGAGAGAGAGGAAGGCAGTTGACATGTCGCTCTGCGGTCTCTCTCCCTTTTGGTTGTTTGGTCGTGGGGGAAATGAAAAATTGAAATTGAAGTTGAAATTGAGTGAAAATTAATATAAAAAATGAAAGTAAAATGAAATGAAAGTAAAAAGAGTAATAATAATAAAAATAATAAAAGAATATTAATTGGTTATTTGATTATAATTTATACTATTAAGTTGTATTGAATTCCTTTAGATTTCTTATAATGTCATTCAAGTGTTCTAGAAATGCCTCTTTGGTCCTGTCCTTTTTTATTATATTCAGGAGGTCATAAGGATTTCCTTCGTGATTGACTGTGCTGATGAATTTTAGTCTGGTATATTCAAATCTGTCGCACTCCTCCACTAGATGTTTGAAAGTTTGTGTGGTGGTGTTGTCACACGGGCATGTGTCTGTGTTAGCTATTTTAAATCTATGTAAATATTGTCTGCAAAGCCCGTGTCCGGTGAGTAGTTGTGTAAATGCAAAGGACGGATGAATGGACGTGATTACCTTGGTCATGTTACTATAGCTGTCTATTTGATTTAAGAGTGCAGGACTTGCTCTACTGTAGAAATCTTCCATTAGGTTTTTGCTTTGTTCCCGGCCCTTTTTTTTAACGTAGCTAATTGGGAAGTTATTGTAGTCCGGGGTTTTTTTAAGTGTTGCCGCTTTTTTTGCTGCTATATCAGCTATCTCGTTACCTTCGATTCCGGAGTGTGCTCTAACCCAGGTGAATGTGATTGTTTTACCCTTGGTTGCAGCCGTTCGGAGTTCCTTGTGGGTTTTTACTGCGTTTTTGATGATGGTGTTAGGGTTTTTCAGCTCTATTAGGGCGGATCTGCTGTCCGAACATATGTTTATTTTGTCTAGATTTGGATTAGTGCTGTTATTTATGTATTGAACTGCTTTATAGATTGCTAGCAGTTCGGCTTGGAATACGGAGCATGTATCGTGTAGTTTAAATTTTTTATTGGTTATTCTGGTACCATCCGGGTTGATGATTACTATGGAGGCCCCTACTTTGCTTTCTTCCAGTCTACTTCCATCGGTGAAGATGTGCCATTTATCGATGTTGTTTATGCAAAGTTCTCCGTATTCCTCCGTATTGTTTGCAATCTCGAATTCAATTCCCATTCTGTGTGCAGGGTGCATTTGATCCGCTGGGCTTATAGGTTTTTCTAGATTGAGGTCCATAGGTGTGAAGATATTATGTCCTGTGGCTTTGGTAGTCTCAACCAGGGCTATTTCTTGTAGTTTTAGCGTGATGGGGGTTATATCAGCTAGGCATATAGCCGTGTTAGTTCTAGTAGTTTTGAAGGCCTTTATAATTTTTATGGCGAATAGTCTTTGCATTGACAGCATTTTTTTCTTTACATAATTGATTCTTAGAGCCTTAGTGGCCCATATGCCTGCTGCATATGTGACAATGGGTTGTATAACCTGATTGTAAATTATTCTTATGTTTTGTGAGTTGAGGCCCCAAGTTGGTCTAACGAAGGTTGCTATCTTGTTGTATATTTTCTTAGCTTTTTCAAGGATGTATAAGGCGTGTTTATTGAATCTTAACTTGTTATCTATTATGATTCCTAAGTATTTCATATGTTTATTATTGTTGAGGGGTACATTGTTGAATTTGATATTGCATTTTTCAGCTTTCCTGGTGAATGCTACCATTTGCGTTTTTTCAGCTCCGAATTTTAATTTGTTTTCTTTCCCCCACTCGAGGATTTTGTCGAGGGCCTTGTTAGTGTTTTCGGTGAGTGTGTTGATATCTTTAGCATTGGTAACTAACAGGATGTCATCCGCATAGGCCTGTATGTGACATCCGTCTGGTAGGGTGGTCGTAAGTAGCGAGTCCAACACCAAGTTCCACATTGTGGGGCCACACACCGATCCTTGGATGCATCCTCTTGTCATGGCTTTTTTGACCGTGCAGTCCCCATAGTTTAGGATAACAACTCTATCGCGGACGTAGCTGATCATTGTGTTTTGTAAGTTGGTTGGGCAATTGAGTTGTTGTAGTCTGTTGAAGACCGCCGGCCACCATGCGTTGTCGAATGCTGCCGTAATATCTAGTGAAATAGCTAGGGTCTGGTTGCCAATGCTTCTTGCTTCATTTATTTTAGTTAGTGCCTTTTCGATTGCTTGGTTCGTGGATGTTCTTACTTTGAATCCGAATTGATTTTCGGTGTCCATATGGTTCGTGTAGCAGTGATGGTTTATTCTATTAATGATTAGTTTTTCTAGTGTTTTCCCAAAAATGTTGATGAGTCCGATCGGTCGGTATGCATTGAGTTTAGAGTAGTCGTCTTTCCCTGGTTTTGGTATGACCTTGGCTAGTGCTTCTTTCCACACTTCGGGGAAGTACTGTAGTTGGAGACATTTATTCATGATGTTTGTTATTATTTCCGGGAAGTGGGTTGCGAAGAATAGACATATGTCCGCAGTAAGGTGGTCTTGTCCTGGTGCCTTTTTGTGTGAAAATGTTTTTATACATTCCAGAATTTCGGTGTGTGTGAATTCCTCATCGGGGTTACTATTTGCTATTATTTTCATGTTATTTCTAAGGTGAATTTGCTGTGGTGTGGAGTCCGGATCGTCTTCCGGGAAGAAGCTGTTGATAAGAGCTTCGGCTGTATGTTTGGTGTCTTTGGTATGTTCCCCGTTGCTAAGTTCCAGGGTGCTGGGTGGCTTAGGCGATGGTCTAGTTTGTATAATTTTGTTTGTGATTGTCCATACGTCCTCCTTCCCCTGGCTATTGCAGAAGTCTCTAAAGTGATTGGTTGATGTAGTATTAAAAAGTTCCGAGTATTGTTTTTTTGTTTCCTTTCTTTCTTTTAATATTTCTTCTATGCAGCTGCCTTGTCTGACCGCTCTGGTCAGCGCATGGTGGTTATTTATTACCTTTTGTTTGGCTAGTTCGAGCTCATCGGTCCACCATGGTGGTTTTTGTTTTCTGGAGGAGTATTTAGGCAGGAGTGAGTCGCATGCCGTTTGGATGATGTTTGTAACTGTTTTAATAGCTGCGTTGAGTTGTTCGGGTCCTGCTAGGTTGATTTCCTCGATTAGTTGGTTTGTTAGCATACTGTTTATTTCTCTCTCGAGTTCCTCAGCTATAAGTTCCCATTTAACAATGGAGGTGTTGTATCTAAATGTAGTCTGCCTGATGGCTTTGTTTAATTTGAATTCTAGATTTATATTAAAAGTTATAGCTGAGTGATCTGAGGAGGGGCAGATATCATCGTTGATTTCCCAATTGTTGATGGTTGTGTGTTTGTTATTGGTGTGTAGCGTAAGATCGATTGCTGACTTTCTGATTCCGGTTTCCGTAGAGGTAATGTACGTGTGTCTCTTGCCTTTGTTATCCAGTGTCAGGTCGTATTGGGTTATTAAGTCGTATATGATGCTTCCTCTTTTGTTCGGCTGTCCTTCACACCAGCTATTATGTCTTCCATTCACGTCTCCTCCTATTATGTGTATGGCGCCTGGTGTGCTGTCTAGAAGTAATTGTAGTTTTTCTATTGTTTGGTGGGTGTCTGTTCTCGGTTCGATGTAGATTGATGTAATGTACACCTTTTTCCCTTTTGAGGATGTTGCCTGTACCACCATGATGTTTGATGAGGAGAATTTGCTAGTACTTACTCCACTAAACGCGTTTTTATGTATGAGTACTGCTGCTTTGGTGTGTTCCTCGTTTTCCCTTTCTTCTGTTTGTTTCCCCTTGTTGTGTTGGAATATGTTGTAGTCATTTATTCCCTTTAATACTCCGTCCTTTCCTGTATATGGTTCTGTTATCAGTATTACCTGTGGAGGTTTTTCGTTGTTGTCTATGTAATTTTTTAGCTCATGTTGTGCTTTGTAGCTGCGTCTAAGGTTGATTTGTACGCAGCCATAGATTGTTGTAGGTGTACTAGTTTGATTATGATGATTATTCTCTCCCATAGTCAGTAATTTCCTCGATTGCTTTGGCCTGCTTGACTTTAATTGGACAGTTGTTGGACGTGGGCGTGTGAGCGTAGTCATAATGGGTCATGTTGGAGTTCCTGTTTCCTTGGTGGTTGCTGTTTTTGCAGTTGAAGCATTTGAGTTTCTGGCTGTCTTCTTTGTAAGGGCAGTCAGCGTACTTGTGCCCTTGTGAGGCGCAGTGGGAGCACGCTGTTTTGTTACTAGTGCATCTCTTCCGCGTGTGCCCGAACTGAAGGCACTCAAAGCATTGTAGGAGCGGTATGTATGGTTCCAGGTGAACCTTTTGGTGATTTATGTTGATCCCTGTTAATTTCATGAGTTTTTTGAATGTCTCGGTGGAGGTGCTCAGGTATAGATTGTATAGTTTGTTGTTTCTGTTGTTTTTTGTGAATTTCATGGTCAATTCTTCCTTATTGATGTCGTTGAGGATTTGGTTTTGTTTGATTATGATATCTGTTATTGTTTCAGGTGCATATTCTTTTGAGATCCCTAAAATTTGCACCATAGGTGATAGTTTCTTAGTGGGTTCTGCTACCAGTATTCCCGTAGAGTTGGTTTTGTTTATGGCAATTTGTCTCTGTTCTTCGTTTTCAAATGTTACTTTGATGCTGTTGTTTTTTTTCATGAGTCTAACTGTGGATGGTGCGAAGTTGGTATCTGTGAAGGTTGTTTTCTGGTGCCAGGTGGTTAGGGTTTCAGTTGCACTGCATTCGTTATTTTTTGCTTTGATAATTAGTGCCGGTTTCAGTGGTGGCAGAGTGCTGAGGTTTCTTGGTGTGTTTGCCTTAGCCGACGATGTTGATTGTTCAATGGTGTGTTTCTGTAGAATTTCGGCATAGGTATTTCCTCTACTTTGGGTTGTTGCTTGTTTCGTGTTTTTGTTTATTTGGTTGAGTTGTTTCGAAATTTCATCGATATTATTTTGTATTTTGGTTATTTCTTGTTTGAGCCCCTCGGTTTCTTTTGCTTCAAGTGGTACTGTTGTTTTGTATTGATTGTGGTTTCGTTCCATGGTTTCGTTTATTTCTTTTATGAGGTTGTGTGACATCGCGTTGATTTCTTTTTTAATTAATTCTTTGATTTCCTCCCTGTCTGTGTTTACTTGGGTGAATATTGGTTGATTAATTGTGTGTTGGTTTTCTTCGGATGTGTTGATGATGTCCTTGGCCAGAGTTATAATTATTTCTTTACTTTCCTTGGTGACACTTTTGTTTATGTTGACTCTTTCTATTATTTGCATGGCCATTTTTTTAATGTTGGTTTGTTCTTGTATGCCCGGGTATCTTGGTCCTTCTACCTCCGATTCCTTGCATGTGAGTGTCATGTTGTTTGAATTTTGACTGCGTGTGTTGTAACAGGTTTGTGAGTTTTCCGTGTCGCTGTTTATTCCTTGTGAAGGTGGAGGAGTGCAAGTTCTTGACCTGGGTGGCGTTCTTGTTGTTATCATTTTGGTTCCAATGAGGCACTTCTTTATTTGAATTCCAAGTTTAATTTAATTTTTTTTTTTTTTTTTTTTTTTTTTAATTGATTATTGTACCGAATATTATTTTATTTCTTTTTATTTATTATTATTTATTTTGTTGTTATTTATTGTGTACGTACGTTTGTTATTTGTTATTAGCGCTTAACGTTTGTTATTAGCATTATAAGTGTCTTTATTATTAGATTACTTGTTTGAATGTTTAATTGCTATTATAAGTTCTAGTTTTTAAAGGACTGCAAATTAGATTTAGATAGGGTGCTAATTGTATTTAGATGGAGCCGGATAGGTGCTGAAAATCAGATGGAGTGAACGAATTCGACCGAAAGTGGACGCGTCTGACCTACAGTGAACTATGCTGGGTGGAAATGGGCGAGGTCAGGCGATCGCGGTAGATTGCACGGGCTTTCCTGTTAGTGGTGGTTCAGTTGCTGGGGTCTCGTTCACCTGTATGCTAAAGGAAGGGAGTGAAGGTGATATGAAAATGTATGAGAGTTGCTCTGGTACCGGTACTGGTATGTCCTAGCGGCCAATGTCCACACAATATGTTATAAAGAAACAGCACACAACACATAAACATAAGCATACACCACATAAGACAAGTAATTGACAATATTTGCATTTATATTAGGGTTATCTTTACATAATTTTAAATCCCTGGGAAGCAAAATAAAACACAACACAAGTATAACACGGGTACAGTTAATTCACAGATATGGTGTCTCAGCAGCGATAAGTCTCCACCTGTCGTTGCTGAAATGTTGTTGAACTCGGGTATGCCTTCATGTGCCACTGTTCGTTGGCAAACAAAAGCGTCGTGGGCCGTGGGCGACTGCCTCCGGAATCTGGTGTGTCGCTGCTTAGCTGCGAAGATATTTCCCTATATTCTGATGGATATTGAGTTCGCGAGTCGGGTGTGTGTCTTTGCATCAAAAGGTTATGGTACTTTAGTTGTTTTATTATTCAAAAGTTTTTATTTATTAATTTACGTTCACGTTTTAAGTTCACTGTGTCACTGAATCACTATTGTTCCCAGTCTGTCTGATTCTAGTTACGTTGTTTTAATTTTGTTGGAATTTTTAGAGTTTTAGATGAGTTAAAAATGAGTGAAACATGATCTCGGCAGAAAGTTATTTTACGAGTAGCGATTTCAAGGTCTCTGGGTTCGGAAGTCGCCTTGGTTAGGGGTGGCTCTGTGTGTGCCTCGGAGGTCGCCCTAGTAGTACGTGGCATGGGACCCCAGACTGGGGTACTTACCAGGTCTCGAACATACTGCGGCTGCTTATCCGTACTCCCTATACACCAAGTCACTGCAATCCGGGTAGATGTTTGCACTTTTGCACACTTGCACGTAACCGAACTTATTTGGCACTGTGAGATGATGATGTTGGATTACGACGTCACCAATCACTATCACTATTTGCTAAATCACTAAATCACTTAATTGTTAAATTGTTAAAACACTAAAAACCGATATAATGGCTGGTGCCCGGGTGCACTTCGTACCCGGGGGCTATTCGTACCCGGGGGCAATTCGTACCCGGGGGCAATCCGTACCCGGGGGCAATTCGTACCCGGGGGCAATTCGTACCCGGGGGCAATTCGTACCCGGGGGCAATCCGTACCCGGGGGCAGTTCGTACCCGGGGGCAAGTACCCGGGGACTCGGTGTGGTGCTCGCTATGTTGAAGGCAGGTACCCGGGGGCAATCCGTACCCGGGGGCACTTCGTACCCGGGGGCAGTTCGTACCCGGGGGCAGGTACCCGGGGACTCGGTGTGGTGCTTGCTATGTCGCAGGCAGGTACCCGGGGGCAGTCCGTACCCGGGGGCAATTCGTACCCGGGGGCAATTCGTACCCGGGGGCAATCCGTACCCGGGGGCAGGTACCCGGGGACTCGGTGTGGTGCTCGCTATGTCGCAGGCAGGTACCCGGGGGCAATCCGTACCCGGGGGCAGTTCGTACCCGGGGGCAATTCGTACCCGGGGGCAATTCGTACCCGGGGGCAGGTACCCGGGGACTCGGTGTGGTGCTCGCTATGTCGCAGGCAGGTACCCGGGGGCAATTCGTACCCGGGGGCAATCCGTACCCGGGGGCAATCCGTACCCGGGGGCAGTTTGTACCCGGGGGCAGTTCGTACCCGGGGGCAGGTACCCGGGGACTCGGTGTGGTGCTCGCTATGTCGCAGGCAGGTACCCGGGGGCAGTCCGTACCCGGGGACAGTTCGTACCCGGGGGCAGGTACCCGGGGACTCGGTGTGGTGCTCGCGATGTCGGGGGCTGGTCCCCGGAGGTTGGTACCCGGGGGCAGTTCGTACCCGGGGGCAATTCGTACCCGGGGGCGCGTACCCGGGGGCACGGCTCACTGTCGGAGCGTCCGCTCCCGGCGGCGGACGTCTCACCACTGAGGTGCGGTCGCGGTGAGGAGCGGTGGGGGGGGTGAGGGGCGGGTGAGGGTGAGGGGGAAGGGGAAGGGGAGGGGGGACTTACTTGCTCACTGTGTCCCTCGACCTCGTCGCATGAGGTTGCCGGGGACTGGTACCCGGGGGCGATCCGTACCCGGGGGCAACTCGTACCCGGGGGCAATCCGTACCCGGGGGCAGTCCGTACCCGGGGGCAATTCGTACCCGGGGGCAATTCGTACCCGGGGGCAATTCGTACCCGGGGGCAGTTCGTACCCGGGGGCAATCCGTACCCGGGGGCAGTTCGTACCCGGGGGCAATCCGTACCCGACCCGGGGACTGCTGGGGACTTGAAGCGGTGGACGCGTCCGCTCGCCTCGAGCTCCCGACGATGACTGGTTAGGTTAGGTTAGGTTAGGTTAGGTTAGGTTAGGTTAGGTTAGGTTAGGTTAGGTTAGGTTAGGTTAGGTTAGGTTAGGTTAGGTTAGGTTAGGTTAGGTTAGGTTAGGTTAGGTTAGGTTAGGTTAGGTTAGGTTAGGTTAGGTTAGGTTAGGTTAGGTTAGGTTAGGTTAGGTTAGGTTAGGTTAGGTTAGGTTAGGTTAGGTTAGGTTAGGTTAGGTTAGGTTAGGTTAGGTTAGGTTAGGTTAGGTTAGGTTAGGTTAGGTTAGGTTAGGTTAGGTTAGGTTAGGTTAGGTTAGGTTAGGTTAGGTTAGGTTAGGTTAGGTTAGGTTAGGTTAGGTTAGGTTAGGTTAGGTTAGGTTAGGTTAGGTTAGGTTAGGTTAGGTTAGGTTAGGTTAGGTTAGGTTAGGTTAGGTTAGGTTAGGTTAGGTTAGGTTAGGTTAGGTTAGGTTAGGTTAGGTTAGGTTAGGTTAGGTTAGGTTAGGTTAGGTTAGGTTAGGTTAGGTTAGGTTAGGTTAGGTTAGGTTAGGTTAGGTTAGGTTAGGTTAGGTTAGGTTAGGTTAGGTTAGGTTAGGTTAGGTTAGGTTAGGTTAGGTTAGGTTAGGTTAGGTTAGGTTAGGTTAGGTTAGGTTAGGTTAGGTTAGGTTAGGTTAGGTTAGGTTAGGTTAGGTTAGGTTAGGTTAGGTTAGGTTAGGTTAGGTTAGGTTAGGTTAGGTTAGGTTAGGTTAGGTTAGGTTAGGTTAGGTTAGGTTAGGTTAGGTTAGGTTAGGTTAGGTTAGGTTAGGTTAGGTTAGGTTAGGTTAGGTTAGGTTAGGTTAGGTTAGGTTAGGTTAGGTTAGGTTAGGTTAGGTTAGGTTAGGTTAGGTTAGGTTAGGTTAGGTTAGGTTAGGTTAGGTTAGGTTAGGTTAGGTTAGGTTAGGTTAGGTTAGGTTAGGTTAGGTTAGGTTAGGTTAGGTTAGGTTAGGTTAGGTTAGGTTAGGTTAGGTTAGGTTAGGTTAGGTTAGGTTAGGTTAGGTTAGGTTAGGTTAGGTTAGGTTAGGTTAGGTTAGGTTAGGTTAGGTTAGGTTAGGTTAGGTTAGGTTAGGTTAGGTTAGGTTAGGTTAGGTTAGGTTAGGTTAGGTTAGGTTAGGTTAGGTTAGGTTAGGTTAGGTTAGGTTAGGTTAGGTTAGGTTAGGTTAGGTTAGGTTAGGTTAGGTTAGGTTAGGTTAGGTTAGGTTAGGTTAGGTTAGGTTAGGTTAGGTTAGGTTAGGTTAGGTTAGGTTAGGTTAGGTTAGGTTAGGTTAGGTTAGGTTAGGTTAGGTTAGGTTAGGTTAGGTTAGGTTAGGTTAGGTTAGGTTAGGTTAGGTTAGGTTAGGTTAGGTTAGGTTAGGTTAGGTTAGGTTAGGTTAGGTTAGGTTAGGTTAGGTTAGGTTAGGTTAGGTTAGGTTAGGTTAGGTTAGGTTAGGTTAGGTTAGGTTAGGTTAGGTTAGGTTAGGTTAGGTTAGGTTAGGTTAGGTTGGGGTGCGTGGTCAGGTTACCTCCTCGTGGTGCACCCTGGGGGTCAGACAACAACTTCCCTCGGTGGGATCTTGTTGTCTGACCGCGAAATACCTGACGTGGGAGGGGCTTCTACGTGCGCTTCCCTTGCTACGCGTTCCCTGGGGAGTGCACGTAGAAGCCTGGGATGGAGCTCCCTTCGGGTGAGCGGGTTCGGGCAAGCGATTGCCCGAACGGGAGGGCTCTCCGCGTGTCCCTCTGATTAGCAGAGGGCACAGCGGATGAGCGAAGGAGGGGGCGGTGGGCCAGGCCGGTTACGCAGGAGGTTGCGGTGCGGCTGGGGCCGGAAGGAGGACGGGAGGACTAGCGGGTGTCTTAGCCCCTTGGCACCCGTTGGTCGGATGGTGGAGGCGGAGATCGCCGGAGGAAGGACGGGTTGATGAGGGGTCGGGTTCGCCCGACCCTTCATCGACGAGTAGTGGAGGGTGGTCTCTCGAGCTCGGTGTTCCTTTGCACCCTAAAAGCACCTGAGCTCGGGAGACCGTTTTGGGTTAGCTTGATGGGGGGCCGGGCACTGTTTGCCCGGCCCCTCATCGACCTGAACCGGAAATGGTGGGGCGCGATCACCTGGCTCGGTGTGTTAATTTAGAAAGCACACCGAGTCGGGTGCTCGCGCCGATAAGATGGTGGAGGGGCCCGGTGGGCATTGAATAGAGGTGGTGGTCTCTCGATTCCGGTGTTTACACTTGGAGTCGAGAGACCTAGGGATGTGGCTTGATGGGGAGCCGGAGACTGGTCAGACCGGCTCTTCATCAACCTGGGAAGGGATGCGATCACCGGGCTCAGTGAGGATGATTACTCACTGAGTCGGGTGCTCGCATCGAGGAGATGGTGGTTTCAGTCTGTGAACGGATGGGGGTTCACAGACTGAAACTGGAGCTCTGGTTTGGTGGACCAGAAGTTGAGGTTTCCTTCTGTGAACGGATGGGGGTTCACAGAAGGAAAAGAGGTGGTGGCTTTCCTCTGTGAACGTATGGGGGTTCACAGAGGGAAGCCGGGGCTTTGGGTGATGGACTCGGGGGAGTTCGTCGCCCAGCGAATAAGCCCAGAGGTGGCGCGCGCGGTGTTTCCGCGCGCCTCTCAAGGACGGCGGGTGTTGAGCACCCGCCAGAGGTGGGTCCGAAAGGACAGGCGCCGCCGGGCCCGTGGATGAGTGCGAAGAGTGCACCCATAGGCCCGGCACGCAGGCGCACGGACGAAACACCCCAGGGGTTTTAGTGGGTAACCCGGTATACCAGGCACTATGCCTGGGCGGGACTCCCACATAACCACGCGGCCTCCCCCGAGGCGCAGTGGTACCCATAAAGGGTTTCCCCTGGGTCAAAAAAAAAAAAAAAAAAAAAAAAAAAAAAGGTTAGGTTAGGTTAGGTTAGGTTAGGTTAGGTTAGGTTAGGTTAGGTTAGGTTAGGTTAGGTTAGGTTAGGTTAGGTTAGGTTAGGTTAGGTTAGGTTAGGTTAGGTTAGGTTAGGTTAGGT
>CANOBA010000001.1:90000-100000 GCA_947563715.1 Lycia hirtaria | reverse complement strand
TCAGCCTTCCCAGGGCTGGCTGTTCTGAGAGAGAGGGAGGCAGTTGACATGTCGCTCTGCGGTCTCTCTCCCTTTTGGTTGTTTGGTCGTGGGGGAAATGAAAAATTGAAATTGAAGTTGAAATTGAGTGAAAATTAATATAAAAAATGAAAGTAAAATGAAATGAAAGTAAAAAGAGTAATAATAATAAAAATAATAAAAGAATATTAATTGGTTATTTGATTATAATTTATACTATTAAGTTGTATTGAATTCCTTTAGATTTCTTATAATGTCATTCAAGTGTTCTAGAAATGCCTCTTTGGTCCTGTCCTTTTTTATTATATTCAGGAGGTCATAAGGATTTCCTTCGTGATTGACTGTGCTGATGAATTTTAGTCTGGTATATTCAAATCTGTCGCACTCCTCCACTAGATGTTTGAAAGTTTGTGTGGTGGTGTTGTCACACGGGCATGTGTCTGTGTTAGCTATTTTAAATCTATGTAAATATTGTCTGCAAAGCCCGTGTCCGGTGAGTAGTTGTGTAAATGCAAAGGACGGATGAATGGACGTGATTACCTTGGTCATGTTACTATAGCTGTCTATTTGATTTAAGAGTGCAGGACTTGCTCTACTGTAGAAATCTTCCATTAGGTTTTTGCTTTGTTCCCGGCCCTTTTTTTTAACGTAGCTAATTGGGAAGTTATTGTAGTCCGGGGTTTTTTTAAGTGTTGCCGCTTTTTTTGCTGCTATATCAGCTATCTCGTTACCTTCGATTCCGGAGTGTGCTCTAACCCAGGTGAATGTGATTGTTTTACCCTTGGTTGCAGCCGTTCGGAGTTCCTTGTGGGTTTTTACTGCGTTTTTGATGATGGTGTTAGGGTTTTTCAGCTCTATTAGGGCGGATCTGCTGTCCGAACATATGTTTATTTTGTCTAGATTTGGATTAGTGCTGTTATTTATGTATTGAACTGCTTTATAGATTGCTAGCAGTTCGGCTTGGAATACGGAGCATGTATCGTGTAGTTTAAATTTTTTATTGGTTATTCTGGTACCATCCGGGTTGATGATTACTATGGAGGCCCCTACTTTGCTTTCTTCCAGTCTACTTCCATCGGTGAAGATGTGCCATTTATCGATGTTGTTTATGCAAAGTTCTCCGTATTCCTCCGTATTGTTTGCAACCTCGAATTCAATTCCCATTCTGTGTGCAGGGTGCATTTGATCCGCTGGGCTTATAGGTTTTTCTAGATTGAGGTCCATAGGTGTGAAGATATTATGTCCTGTGGCTTTGGTAGTCTCAACCAGGGCTATTTCTTGTAGTTTTAGCGTGATGGGGGTTATATCAGCTAGGCATATAGCCGTGTTAGTTCTAGTAGTTTTGAAGGCCTTTATAATTTTTATGGCGAATAGTCTTTGCATTGACAGCATTTTTTTCTTTACATAATTGATTCTTAGAGCCTTAGTGGCCCATATGCCTGCTGCATATGTGACAATGGGTTGTATAACCTGATTGTAAATTATTCTTATGTTTTGTGAGTTGAGGCCCCAAGTTGGTCTAACGAAGGTTGCTATCTTGTTGTATATTTTCTTAGCTTTTTCAAGGATGTATAAGGCGTGTTTATTGAATCTTAACTTGTTATCTATTATGATTCCTAAGTATTTCATATGTTTATTATTGTTGAGGGGTACATTGTTGAATTTGATATTGCATTTTTCAGCTTTCCTGGTGAATGCTACCATTTGCGTTTTTTCAGCTCCGAATTTTAATTTGTTTTCTTTCCCCCACTCGAGGATTTTGTCGAGGGCCTTGTTAGTGTTTTCGGTGAGTGTGTTGATATCTTTAGCATTGGTAACTAACAGGATGTCATCCGCATAGGCCTGTATGTGACATCCGTCTGGTAGGGTGGTCGTAAGTAGCGAGTCCAACACCAAGTTCCACATTGTGGGGCCACACACCGATCCTTGGATGCATCCTCTTGTCATGGCTTTTTTGACCGTGCAGTCCCCATAGTTTAGGATAACAACTCTATCGCGGACGTAGCTGATCATTGTGTTTTGTAAGTTGGTTGGGCAATTGAGTTGTTGTAGTCTGTTGAAGACCGCCGGCCACCATGCGTTGTCGAATGCTGCCGTAATATCTAGTGAAATAGCTAGGGTCTGGTTGCCAATGCTTCTTGCTTCATTTATTTTAGTTAGTGCCTTTTCGATTGCTTGGTTCGTGGATGTTCTTACTTTGAATCCGAATTGATTTTCGGTGTCCATATGGTTCGTGTAGCAGTGATGGTTTATTCTATTAATGATTAGTTTTTCTAGTGTTTTCCCAAAAATGTTGATGAGTCCGATCGGTCGGTATGCATTGAGTTTAGAGTAGTCGTCTTTCCCTGGTTTTGGTATGACCTTGGCTAGTGCTTCTTTCCACACTTCGGGGAAGTACTGTAGTTGGAGACATTTATTCATGATGTTTGTTATTATTTCCGGGAAGTGGGTTGCGAAGAATAGACATATGTCCGCAGTAAGGTGGTCTTGTCCTGGTGCCTTTTTGTGTGAAAATGTTTTTATACATTCCAGAATTTCGGTGTGTGTGAATTCCTCATCGGGGTTACTATTTGCTATTATTTTCATGTTATTTCTAAGGTGAATTTGCTGTGGTGTGGAGTCCGGATCGTCTTCCGGGAAGAAGCTGTTGATAAGAGCTTCGGCTGTATGTTTGGTGTCTTTGGTATGTTCCCCGTTGCTAAGTTCCAGGGTGCTGGGTGGCTTAGGCGATGGTCTAGTTTGTATAATTTTGTTTGTGATTGTCCATACGTCCTCCTTCCCCTGGCTATTGCAGAAGTCTCTAAAGTGATTGGTTGATGTAGTATTAAAAAGTTCCGAGTATTGTTTTTTTGTTTCCTTTCTTTCTTTTAATATTTCTTCTATGCAGCTGCCTTGTCTGACCGCTCTGGTCAGCGCATGGTGGTTATTTATTACCTTTTGTTTGGCTAGTTCGAGCTCATCGGTCCACCATGGTGGTTTTTGTTTTCTGGAGGAGTATTTAGGCAGGAGTGAGTCGCATGCCGTTTGGATGATGTTTGTAACTGTTTTAATAGCTGCGTTGAGTTGTTCGGGTCCTGCTAGGTTGATTTCCTCGATTAGTTGGTTTGTTAGCATACTGTTTATTTCTCTCTCGAGTTCCTCAGCTATAAGTTCCCATTTAACAATGGAGGTGTTGTATCTAAATGTAGTCTGCCTGATGGCTTTGTTTAATTTGAATTCTAGATTTATATTAAAAGTTATAGCTGAGTGATCTGAGGAGGGGCAGATATCATCGTTGATTTCCCAATTGTTGATGGTTGTGTGTTTGTTATTGGTGTGTAGCGTAAGATCGATTGCTGACTTTCTGATTCCGGTTTCCGTAGAGGTAATGTACGTGTGTCTCTTGCCTTTGTTATCCAGTGTCAGGTCGTATTGGGTTATTAAGTCGTATATGATGCTTCCTCTTTTGTTCGGCTGTCCTTCACACCAGCTATTATGTCTTCCATTCACGTCTCCTCCTATTATGTGTATGGCGCCTGGTGTGCTGTCTAGAAGTAATTGTAGTTTTTCTATTGTTTGGTGGGTGTCTGTTCTCGGTTCGATGTAGATTGATGTAATGTACACCTTTTTCCCTTTTGAGGATGTTGCCTGTACCACCATGATGTTTGATGAGGAGAATTTGCTAGTACTTACTCCACTAAACGCGTTTTTATGTATGAGTACTGCTGCTTTGGTGTGTTCCTCGTTTTCCCTTTCTTCTGTTTGTTTCCCCTTGTTGTGTTGGAATATGTTGTAGTCATTTATTCCCTTTAATACTCCGTCCTTTCCTGTATATGGTTCTGTTATCAGTATTACCTGTGGAGGTTTTTCGTTGTTGTCTATGTAATTTTTTAGCTCATGTTGTGCTTTGTAGCTGCGTCTAAGGTTGATTTGTACGCAGCCATAGATTGTTGTAGGTGTACTAGTTTGATTATGATGATTATTCTCTCCCATAGTCAGTAATTTCCTCGATTGCTTTGGCCTGCTTGACTTTAATTGGACAGTTGTTGGACGTGGGCGTGTGAGCGTAGTCATAATGGGTCATGTTGGAGTTCCTGTTTCCTTGGTGGTTGCTGTTTTTGCAGTTGAAGCATTTGAGTTTCTGGCTGTCTTCTTTGTAAGGGCAGTCAGCGTACTTGTGCCCTTGTGAGGCGCAGTGGGAGCACGCTGTTTTGTTACTAGTGCATCTCTTCCGCGTGTGCCCGAACTGAAGGCACTCAAAGCATTGTAGGAGCGGTATGTATGGTTCCAGGTGAACCTTTTGGTGATTTATGTTGATCCCTGTTAATTTCATGAGTTTTTTGAATGTCTCGGTGGAGGTGCTCAGGTATAGATTGTATAGTTTGTTGTTTCTGTTGTTTTTTGTGAATTTCATGGTCAATTCTTCCTTATTGATGTCGTTGAGGATTTGGTTTTGTTTGATTATGATATCTGTTATTGTTTCAGGTGCATATTCTTTTGAGATCCCTAAAATTTGCACCATAGGTGATAGTTTCTTAGTGGGTTCTGCTACCAGTATTCCCGTAGAGTTGGTTTTGTTTATGGCAATTTGTCTCTGTTCTTCGTTTTCAAATGTTACTTTGATGCTGTTGTTTTTTTTCATGAGTCTAACTGTGGATGGTGCGAAGTTGGTATCTGTGAAGGTTGTTTTCTGGTGCCAGGTGGTTAGGGTTTCAGTTGCACTGCATTCGTTATTTTTTGCTTTGATAATTAGTGCCGGTTTCAGTGGTGGCAGAGTGCTGAGGTTTCTTGGTGTGTTTGCCTTAGCCGACGATGTTGATTGTTCAATGGTGTGTTTCTGTAGAATTTCGGCATAGGTATTTCCTCTACTTTGGGTTGTTGCTTGTTTCGTGTTTTTGTTTATTTGGTTGAGTTGTTTCGAAATTTCATCGATATTATTTTGTATTTTGGTTATTTCTTGTTTGAGCCCCTCGGTTTCTTTTGCTTCAAGTGGTACTGTTGTTTTGTATTGATTGTGGTTTCGTTCCATGGTTTCGTTTATTTCTTTTATGAGGTTGTGTGACATCGCGTTGATTTCTTTTTTAATTAATTCTTTGATTTCCTCCCTGTCTGTGTTTACTTGGGTGAATATTGGTTGATTAATTGTGTGTTGGTTTTCTTCGGATGTGTTGATGATGTCCTTGGCCAGAGTTATAATTATTTCTTTACTTTCCTTGGTGACACTTTTGTTTATGTTGACTCTTTCTATTATTTGCATGGCCATTTTTTTAATGTTGGTTTGTTCTTGTATGCCCGGGTATCTTGGTCCTTCTACCTCCGATTCCTTGCATGTGAGTGTCATGTTGTTTGAATTTTGACTGCGTGTGTTGTAACAGGTTTGTGAGTTTTCCGTGTCGCTGTTTATTCCTTGTGAAGGTGGAGGAGTGCAAGTTCTTGACCTGGGTGGCGTTCTTGTTGTTATCATTTTGGTTCCAATGAGGCACTTCTTTATTTGAATTCCAAGTTTAATTTAATTTTTTTTTTTTTTTTTTTTTTTTTTTTTTTTTTTTTTTTTTTTTTAATTGATTATTGTACCGAATATTATTTTATTTCTTTTTATTTATTATTATTTATTTTGTTGTTATTTATTGTGTACGTACGTTTGTTATTTGTTATTAGCGCTTAACGTTTGTTATTAGCATTATAAGTGTCTTTATTATTAGATTACTTGTTTGAATGTTTAATTGCTATTATAAGTTCTAGTTTTTAAAGGACTGCAAATTAGATTTAGATAGGGTGCTAATTGTATTTAGATGGAGCCGGATAGGTGCTGAAAATCAGATGGAGTGAACGAATTCGACCGAAAGTGGACGCGTCTGACCTACAGTGAACTATGCTGGGTGGAAATGGGCGAGGTCAGGCGATCGCGGTAGATTGCACGGGCTTTCCTGTTAGTGGTGGTTCAGTTGCTGGGGTCTCGTTCACCTGTATGCTAAAGGAAGGGAGTGAAGGTGATATGAAAATGTATGAGAGTTGCTCTGGTACCGGTACTGGTATGTCCTAGCGGCCAATGTCCACACAATATGTTATAAAGAAACAGCACACAACACATAAACATAAGCATACACCACATAAGACAAGTAATTGACAATATTTGCATTTATATTAGGGTTATCTTTACATAATTTTAAATCCCTGGGAAGCAAAATAAAACACAACACAAGTATAACACGGGTACAGTTAATTCACAGATATGGTGTCTCAGCAGCGATAAGTCTCCACCTGTCGTTGCTGAAATGTTGTTGAACTCGGGTATGCCTTCATGTGCCACTGTTCGTTGGCAAACAAAAGCGTCGTGGGCCGTGGGCGACTGCCTCCGGAATCTGGTGTGTCGCTGCTTAGCTGCGAAGATATTTCCCTATATTCTGATGGATATTGAGTTCGCGAGTCGGGTGTGTGTCTTTGCATCAAAAGGTTATGGTACTTTAGTTGTTTTATTATTCAAAAGTTTTTATTTATTAATTTACGTTCACGTTTTAAGTTCACTGTGTCACTGAATCACTATTGTTCCCAGTCTGTCTGATTCTAGTTACGTTGTTTTAATTTTGTTGGAATTTTTAGAGTTTTACATGAGTTAAAAATGAGTGAAACATGATCTCGGCAGAAAGTTATTTTACGAGTAGCGATTTCAAGGTCTCTGGGTTCGGAAGTCGCCTTGGTTAGGGGTGGCTCTGTGTGTGCCTCGGAGGTCGCCCTAGTAGTACGTGGCATGGGACCCCAGACTGGGGTACTTACCAGGTCTCGAACATACTGCGGCTGCTTATCCGTACTCCCTATACACCAAGTCACTGCAATCCGGGTAGATGTTTGCACTTTTGCACACTTGCACGTAACCGAACTTATTTGGCACTGTGAGATGATGATGTTGGATTACGACGTCACCAATCACTATCACTATTTGCTAAATCACTAAATCACTTAATTGTTAAATTGTTAAAACACTAAAAACCGATATAATGGCTGGTGCCCGGGTGCACTTCGTACCCGGGGGCTATTCGTACCCGGGGGCAATTCGTACCCGGGGGCAATCCGTACCCGGGGGCAATTCGTACCCGGGGGCAATTCGTACCCGGGGGCAATTCGTACCCGGGGGCAATCCGTACCCGGGGGCAGTTCGTACCCGGGGGCAAGTACCCGGGGACTCGGTGTGGTGCTCGCTATGTTGAAGGCAGGTACCCGGGGGCAATCCGTACCCGGGGGCACTTCGTACCCGGGGGCAGTTCGTACCCGGGGGCAGGTACCCGGGGACTCGGTGTGGTGCTTGCTATGTCGCAGGCAGGTACCCGGGGGCAGTCCGTACCCGGGGGCAATTCGTACCCGGGGGCAATTCGTACCCGGGGGCAATCCGTACCCGGGGGCAGGTACCCGGGGACTCGGTGTGGTGCTCGCTATGTCGCAGGCAGGTACCCGGGGGCAATCCGTACCCGGGGGCAGTTCGTACCCGGGGGCAATTCGTACCCGGGGGCAATTCGTACCCGGGGGCAGGTACCCGGGGACTCGGTGTGGTGCTCGCTATGTCGCAGGCAGGTACCCGGGGGCAATTCGTACCCGGGGGCAATCCGTACCCGGGGGCAATCCGTACCCGGGGGCAGTTTGTACCCGGGGGCAGTTCGTACCCGGGGGCAGGTACCCGGGGACTCGGTGTGGTGCTCGCTATGTCGCAGGCAGGTACCCGGGGGCAGTCCGTACCCGGGGACAGTTCGTACCCGGGGGCAGGTACCCGGGGACTCGGTGTGGTGCTCGCGATGTCGGGGGCTGGTCCCCGGAGGTTGGTACCCGGGGGCAGTTCGTACCCGGGGGCAATTCGTACCCGGGGGCGCGTACCCGGGGGCACGGCTCACTGTCGGAGCGTCCGCTCCCGGCGGCGGACGTCTCACCACTGAGGTGCGGTCGCGGTGAGGAGCGGTGGGGGGGGTGAGGGGCGGGTGAGGGTGAGGGGGAAGGGGAAGGGGAGGGGGGACTTACTTGCTCACTGTGTCCCTCGACCTCGTCGCATGAGGTTGCCGGGGACTGGTACCCGGGGGCGATCCGTACCCGGGGGCAACTCGTACCCGGGGGCAATCCGTACCCGGGGGCAGTCCGTACCCGGGGGCAATTCGTACCCGGGGGCAATTCGTACCCGGGGGCAATTCGTACCCGGGGGCAGTTCGTACCCGGGGGCAATCCGTACCCGGGGGCAGTTCGTACCCGGGGGCAATCCGTACCCGACCCGGGGACTGCTGGGGACTTGAAGCGGTGGACGCGTCCGCTCGCCTCGAGCTCCCGACGATGACTGGTTAGGTTAGGTTAGGTTAGGTTAGGTTAGGTTAGGTTAGGTTAGGTTAGGTTAGGTTAGGTTAGGTTAGGTTAGGTTAGGTTAGGTTAGGTTAGGTTAGGTTAGGTTAGGTTAGGTTAGGTTAGGTTAGGTTAGGTTAGGTTAGGTTAGGTTAGGTTAGGTTAGGTTAGGTTAGGTTAGGTTAGGTTAGGTTAGGTTAGGTTAGGTTAGGTTAGGTTAGGTTAGGTTAGGTTAGGTTAGGTTAGGTTAGGTTAGGTTAGGTTAGGTTAGGTTAGGTTAGGTTAGGTTAGGTTAGGTTAGGTTAGGTTAGGTTAGGTTAGGTTAGGTTAGGTTAGGTTAGGTTAGGTTAGGTTAGGTTAGGTTAGGTTAGGTTAGGTTAGGTTAGGTTAGGTTAGGTTAGGTTAGGTTAGGTTAGGTTAGGTTAGGTTAGGTTAGGTTAGGTTAGGTTAGGTTAGGTTAGGTTAGGTTAGGTTAGGTTAGGTTAGGTTAGGTTAGGTTAGGTTAGGTTAGGTTAGGTTAGGTTAGGTTAGGTTAGGTTAGGTTAGGTTAGGTTAGGTTAGGTTAGGTTAGGTTAGGTTAGGTTAGGTTAGGTTAGGTTAGGTTAGGTTAGGTTAGGTTAGGTTAGGTTAGGTTAGGTTAGGTTAGGTTAGGTTAGGTTAGGTTAGGTTAGGTTAGGTTAGGTTAGGTTAGGTTAGGTTAGGTTAGGTTAGGTTAGGTTAGGTTAGGTTAGGTTAGGTTAGGTTAGGTTAGGTTAGGTTAGGTTAGGTTAGGTTAGGTTAGGTTAGGTTAGGTTAGGTTAGGTTAGGTTAGGTTAGGTTAGGTTAGGTTAGGTTAGGTTAGGTTAGGTTAGGTTAGGTTAGGTTAGGTTAGGTTAGGTTAGGTTAGGTTAGGTTAGGTTAGGTTAGGTTAGGTTAGGTTAGGTTAGGTTAGGTTAGGTTAGGTTAGGTTAGGTTAGGTTAGGTTAGGTTAGGTTAGGTTAGGTTAGGTTAGGTTAGGTTAGGTTAGGTTAGGTTAGGTTAGGTTAGGTTAGGTTAGGTTAGGTTAGGTTAGGTTAGGTTAGGTTAGGTTAGGTTAGGTTAGGTTAGGTTAGGTTAGGTTAGGTTAGGTTAGGTTAGGTTAGGTTAGGTTAGGTTAGGTTAGGTTAGGTTAGGTTAGGTTAGGTTAGGTTAGGTTAGGTTAGGTTAGGTTAGGTTAGGTTAGGTTAGGTTAGGTTAGGTTAGGTTAGGTTAGGTTAGGTTAGGTTAGGTTAGGTTAGGTTAGGTTAGGTTAGGTTAGGTTAGGTTAGGTTAGGTTAGGTTAGGTTAGGTTAGGTTAGGTTAGGTTAGGTTAGGTTAGGTTAGGTTAGGTTAGGTTAGGTTAGGTTAGGTTAGGTTAGGTTAGGTTAGGTTAGGTTAGGTTAGGTTAGGTTAGGTTAGGTTAGGTTAGGTTAGGTTAGGTTAGGTTAGGTTAGGTTAGGTTAGGTTAGGTTAGGTTAGGTTAGGTTAGGTTAGGTTAGGTTAGGTTAGGTTAGGTTAGGTTAGGTTAGGTTAGGTTAGGTTAGGTTAGGTTAGGTTAGGTTAGGTTAGGTTAGGTTAGGTTAGGTTAGGTTAGGTTAGGTTAGGTTAGGTTAGGTTAGGTTAGGTTAGGTTAGGTTAGGTTAGGTTAGGTTAGGTTAGGTTAGGTTAGGTTAGGTTAGGTTAGGTTAGGTTA
>CANOBA010000001.1:12500-85000 GCA_947563715.1 Lycia hirtaria | reverse complement strand
TATCATTATTGTACATGGCTGCTTTTGCCTCCTCCAATCTCACCTTCAGGAGACCTTCATTACCGTGCCTGAAAGACTGCATGATGTTTTCGCAGGTTATGAGATTGACCTGTCTGGTCGCTCTCGTCACGGCTAGAAATTCGAGGAGGGCGTTCCTGGCATGTTCCTGCGGCGTCGAGGCGGGGATGAGACGTGGCGGACTGACTTGTCCCTTGTCGGCTCTCGTACTGACCTTCGGGTGCAGTTGCAGCTGCACCTTTGACGTTGTTATCAGGAAGGGCTTACTTTGCTTTGGAGTCTTGGGGGATTTCTGGAATAAGCTCTGCGTAGCAGTACTGAACGCCGTCCAGAGAGCGGAGACTCGGCCTTCGCTCTCCTCACGGCGACCGCTTTGATGTGCGGCGGCTTTTTCAGCATCTACTTTCTGTTGCGCCCGTTCAGATCCGCTTAATTCTGGAACTGGATGTCCCCGGCCGTTTGCTGCAGTGGTACGTTTGACTGCGGGTGTCTTTAGAAAACCAAGATTTTCGCCTCTGTCTTCGTACACTACGACCTCATGGTGTTCTGAGGCCTTCGTGCAACCTAGCCGATCCTCGACTTCACATTTCCAGAACTCAACGTTCATTGCGTCGACGCTTATCACACGGGGGATCCCGTCCGCTGGTGTTTCTAATTCCGAGAGCAACAGGCTTGCCTGAGCGAAAGGAGACCGGTCTGCCCACTCGAACAGCGCGATCGTCTTGTTCTTTGATCGCACCAGTCGGCATCGGTGACCGGCCACCTCAGTCTCAGGCAGAGCGTCGTAAGCCTTCCGCTTCATAGTGACTTTAGCGGTGCTCCCGTTTAGCAGGCATGAGATTCCCGGCGACATGCGGACGCGCTTCTTCTCCGGAGCAATACAGAAGCTTATTCCAAATCTTTCCTTATTACTGTCCATGAACAGAGCCACACTGCGAAGACGAATTCCTGGGACCCCTCTTTCTGTGCTTGCTAATAGGTGGTTGGTAGCAAAGCTTTTGATGGGGGCATCTTCTACAGGGACTCGCGCAGTTACTGTTGTTGGGAGTGTGACGTTTTGCGTAGGTGGAGGAGGGGGGAGTGTTTCTAGGGTGGAGTTTCTTTTTGTCGCTGTTCTGAAGGACCTGTCAATGAAAGACAAAAGATATTGTCTGCACTTCGAATCTGCCAGGATGTTATGGAGATCGTTTATCGAGAATTTCCTGTCTAGTTTCATTTCCAGGTCCATTCGGGCAGCCAAAAAACGGGGACAATCAAAGAGTATGTGCCAAACCGATTCAGAGACATCGGAATCGCACTCACATCCAGGGCTTTCTTTTAACTTGAATCTGTACAAGTACTCGGCTATTCCTCCGTGTCCCGTCAAAGCTTGCACGTGGTAGGGGGTAAGTTTTGTAGTCCTCGTGAACCGATATGCGTCTGCAATATCAGGGAGGAACTTACGTGTTACCGCGCCCGTGCTGGAGGTTTCGTATCTATCCTGCCATTGCTGAATAGATTCCTCACGGATCTTCTTTTTGACATAGGACAAGGGGATCCCCTCGTAGTCCCGGGAGGCGTCTGTGAGGGCCGCTGATTTCGCGAGCTCGTCGGCTCTTTCGTTTCCAGCGGTACCCACATGCGCCCTTAACCAAAACAAACGAACAGATCTCCCTTTAGCGCCGATTGTACCAATGTTTTCCTTAATGCACTTCACCAAGGGATGGCTCGTGTTGGGATTTCTCAGCAATTCGAGTGAAGATCTTGAGTCACTCAATATGTTGACCAAAGGGGCTCTGCTGGATCTCACCATCTGAGTTGCCCGGTAAAGAGCATAAAGTTCCGACTGGAACACCGTGCATTCGGAGTGTAGCTTGAACTTGGAGTATTTGACTTCTCTACCATCCTCCCACCAGGTTAGGGCAGCACCAACTTGACCCTCTATTTTGCTGCCATCTGTGTATATTTGGGGTCCTTCCATCTGGTTCGGGATGTTTTCTAGGAGCTCGAATTCCACTGATGTCTGCGTGGACGGGTGTGGTTTGTCCAGATAACTGACGTTCTGTTCGAGCTCCATTCCTGGTGTGAGGTAATCTTGGGAGAAGTTCTTCTTAACTTTGTACAGATTCAGGGCTTCCCGTATTTTCAAGTCCAACGGGATTAAGCCGGAGAGTGTGAGTGCTGATGTGAGGGAAACAGTACGGTAGGACTTGCATATTTTTTGGGCGAAACCTCTTTGGAGTGCGTTTAGGTGGTTCCTGTTCTCCTCGAGGTCTGTCGCCGGAGCCCATACAGCTGATGCATACATAACGATGGGTTCCACCACTGCGACATATATCGTTCTCGTGATTTCGCCATTTAGTCCCCAGGTCACTTTCGCTGCACACGCTATCTGCTTGTAAATTTCCGCTGCCTTTTTACACTGAGCGGCTACGTGTGTTTTGAAAGTGAGCCTTTGGTCGATCACCAGACCAAGCAGTTTTACTTCCTTAGCGAAGCTGAGCTTAACACCAGACATGGTTAATTTCGGGGCATCGAACTTCAACTTCTTCGTTAGCAACATTGCGCTGGTCTTATGCGCTGCGAAGTTTAGTTTGTTACGCTTACCCCATTCCACTACCACCTCTAGTGTCTTGTTTGCTTCCTGCTCTAGGGACTTGGATTGGCCTGTAAACACGAGAACAACGTCGTCAGCGAACGCCTGACAGTATACTTTCTCAGCTTCTAGCTTTCGCAGTAACGAGTCTAGGATTACATTCCAAAAGGTCGGTCCTCCGATGGATCCTTGGACACAACCCTTGGTAGTTTCCTTCTCGTAGGCTGCTCTAGCGTAGTTCACCTTGACTTTACGGTCGCTGAGATACGAGCATACCATCTCGTAGAGGTTAGTTGGGCACCTCTTGTTCGCTAGTTGATGTTTTAGGGCGGGCCACCATGCATTGTCGAAGGCACCCTCTATGTCTAGGGAGATCAGAAGTACTATGCTTTTGGAGTGTACTCCTTCTTTGATATGCTCTACCAGGTCATAGAGGGCGTCTTCGGTTCCTCGCTGGGGCATGAAACCGTACTGTTTCGGACTGAGGGTCGGGAGGAGATGCCATTGTATTCGGCCGATTAAAAGCTTCTCGACGATTTTTCCGAGAACAGACAAGAGACCTATTGGGCGGTAGGATTTTGGTTGTGTGTAATCCTCCTTGCCGGGTTTCTTTATGATGACCACGTGTGCCACCTTCCATTGCACCGGGAAGTATTTCAGCGACAAGCATCGATTAGCTATTGCCATAAATACCTCCCTTTCGCACCGAATGGCTGCAGCACAGATATCAGCGGTGAGCCCATCTGGTCCAGGGGCTTTCTTTGGATTCATAGCTCTCAGTACTGATTCCAATTCCGCCGATGTAAAAGGTGGGTCATCTTCCGTTAGGTCCGTTGGTAAGTCTCTTGTCTCCTCTCGTAGTTCTGTGTGGTATGGATGGTCTGTGCTCACAGAATCGTCGGGGTAGAAAGTTCTGGCCAGCAGTTCTGCAGACTCCTGTGGGGATAGAGTGTTCCCTTCAGTATCCCTAAGAAGCATGTCTTCCTGCCTCACTGAAGATTTCCTGATCACTCTATAGATTTTATCCCACATGCTTTCCTTATCCTGAGTCGTGCAGAACTCCTTCCAGCTCTCTGTTTGGGCTTTTTCGGTTTTTTCTTTGTAGTTTTTCCTGGCATTTTGATATTCTTCAATGACTATTTGAATTCGATCGGGGGCTGCATTTTTTATCCTTCTCTTCCTTCTCAGAACCTCTTTTTTCAGATCAACGAGCGTTTTGGTATACCACGGGGGAGTTGGGTCCCCTTTGCGTAGGCCTGGCTTTGGGATGGAGTGTTCGCAGGCTCTGTGTATACACTCAGTATAGCTCGTGATCAGGTTTTCAAGGTCTTCTGAACTTACTATTTCTTCCACCGTTTTTGGCGTTATGTTGCTCTCCTCAAAGGAGGTCTTCAGGTATGACATGAAGTCTGACCACTTCGCTTTCTTAGTGTTATATCTGCGCGTTGTGATCGGCCTCAAGGTTGCCGGGGCTCTCCTCAAGCGCAGAGTAAACGTGATCGCGTTATGGTCTGATGTAGTTATGCTTCTGTCCACCTGCCAACCCTCGATTTTCCCCAGAAGTGGCGTGCTACATGTCGTTACATCTACTCTGCTTGTGCAGAGCACGCCTCCTCTGACGACTTCGAAGGTAGGTGTATCCCCGGTGTTAAGAATCTGCAAGTCCATTTCGTTGAAGAAAGAGTGGACGGCCTCTCCTCGTTCATTTTCCGATGTACTTCCCCACCAGTGGCTCCAGGCATTTACGTCTCCGGCGACTATGAGGTCTTCCGTCGCTAGTTTGTCGCTAAATGCCTTGATCCTTCCAAGGTATGGATTAATTTCTTGGTTCCCCTCTAGGTAAACGGATATCACTCCAAGTTTCAGGCTTTCGCAGACCAGTAAAACAGCCGCCTCGGTCTCGGTGACAAGCTGAGGGTCGTGTATAACCTCCAATCTGTCACCAAAAACAATTACTGCTGCCTTGACTGGTTTTTGCCTGTTTAGGCTACATTGGATAATACGAGTACCTGGGTATTGTTTCATGACGCCCTTGTTACCTACATAAGGTTCCTGGACAATGGCGACTGAAACCCCCATATCCATTGCAGCCCTCAGGAGTTCTGCTGTTGCTACTTTGGAGCGACGCAAGTTTGCTTGGATGAAATGCAAACCTGTTCCGCTGAACCTTTGGGGAACCGAGCTATGGACCACTGGGTTGCCCTCAGCAATAAGATATCCTAGACCGCGCTATACCATCCCATTTTATCTTCTCTGGACATTCATTGTTGAATGCGTTGTGCGCCAGATCTGTGGTGGGACTGTTGGGGTGCGCGGTTGAGCAATTTTTGCATCTCGGTGGTGAGCCTTCTTTTCTTGCTTTGCACTTTTCCCAGGAATGAGACGAACCACAGTGACTACATTGTTCATCTCGCTCCCGGCAAATTGCCCTAGTGTGGCCGAAACCAAGGCACTTGGTGCACTGCACCAGAGGTGAATGGTCAAACACGGGTCTCCTCTGGAGACCTATGTAAACCTTTTCTGCATCCACAAGGCGTTTATGCATAGCAGGAGAGACTTCGAGCACCGGATGACACTCGTGAGGATTTCGGGCTTTTTTCCGATAACGCACCCTGACAGTGCTTTCCTTCAAATCGATATCTCCTAGCGTGTGCTTGTTTTGCGCCAGTAAGTTCTCCACAATCTCTGAATCTGTGTGATAGGACATGACGTCCCTGATTATGAGAAGTGGATTTCCTGCTTTTGCTACTTCCACTTTCAGGGATTTGTGTTGTTGGACACGACTTTGAACTAAATTCAGGTCTTCCTTGTTCCTGCAGCTCAGGATTACCTTTCGGTTCCTGCCTTTACGGACTCGGTCGACCCTTGCTCCAGTCCTTTTCGTGTCCAGGGCCACACTAATCATGTCGATTAGATTTTCAGAGGTCGTGGGTTCGGAGGGATTTGATGTCGTCACTATCAGGGTGTGATTCGGTTTACATTGCGGGGGTTTCGCTGCTACCTTGGCATAGTTGGTTTTGGAAGTTTTGACTTCTTCCGCTTGGGCTAGCTCGGCGCTTATGCTGATGGCTGGGGGGGGAGAGTTCATTTTTTCTTGCCGCATTGTCCGGAGTTCGGACGACACGGCTTCTAAATGCTCGTAGATGGGCTGGACACACTCTTCAATGTTTACTAAAATTGGTTGGGGGGGAGGGGGAGGGGTGACTTCTACTTTTGCCGTTGTGATTTCATTCAGCATGCTTGTGAATGTTTCTATGAGGTCCGTTTTTTCTAGTGGTGGTGGTGTTGAACGGAGTCGCGCCAAGTCTTCGGCGTTCGCAATTAAGGCCCCAGCGAGTCTCTCATGCTCTCTCTGCGAGTCCCTTCTGAGTTCGTCTAACTGTCTTTGGATGGATTCTACTCCGGTTTTTAGGCCAGAGTAGTCCTTTCTGACGGGCTCTAAGTCCAAAGGACTGACAGACGAGCTTTTAGGACTGGATTTGAGTTGCTCACTGAGACCTCTCACTGCCGCCGAGATTTCTTGGATTTTTTGGTGCGGCTCCGTCATCTCATACCCCAGCCAGGTGCGAATCGCTTTCGCTTCTTCTCCATTTTCTCTTATTTCGCACCTGGCTGAGGTAACTTCTTTTGTCAACGTCTCTGTTATTTTTGTAAGCTCCTTGCGGTGCGCTCTTTCTGCCGACAGCAGTTCTTGTGCATGTCGCGTGCGTTCTCTCTCCAAGCTCGTGATATGTCTCTGCCGAGAGTCAGACAAGGAGAGCACGATCTCATAAAGAGTCTGCAGGCTTTCAACAGCGGTGTTCTTTATCTCGCGCTTTATGTTGCCTGAAGATTCCAAGGCCTCCTTTCCCTGCTGTAGCATCTCATTTGCTAGTCTAGTGGCCATGTCCATCTCGACCCCAGAGCGCTTTTTGCAGCCGGTAAGTAACAAGCTCGGCCGGCCTTTTCGCGTAACTGGTGGGGTCGGGATGGACATTTCCGAAATGCGGTCTGACTCTTCGTCGTCAATGGCAAAGACCTTTGGAGGGGAGATCCCGCATTGTTCCCAGTCCTTAATTTTGTCTACCGCGGCGACGTGGGCTGAGGCCGTATCCGGCACGGATGACTCCATGGCCGAAACTTCGCTAGCTGGTTTAGGTGGCGGTGACAACTTTTCCAAGGAAAGGGGACGGCGGTCTCCACCCTCCGGGGCTTGGGGCAGCACGTTCGGGTGCCTCTCGCTTCCCGGTTTTTTTGGGGCATGTCGTGGTGGCTGCGTCGGTTTTGTTATTTCAGAAGCTGCGCGTGCGGAAGTGTTTTTCTTGAGCACTTTTCTGTGCAGCGACTTTAAGGCTGCTGCACAGGAAAGCGAAGATGAGGCGGAGGTGGCGGTTGGGACGGACATTTTATATTACTTTTTTTTTTTTTTTTTTTTTTTTTTTAAGATTTATCTAATTAGTCAAATTATATCTATTTATTTCTAACCTTAAACTATTCTTAGGCTATCTTTTAATCTAATCTTATCAATAACGCTGGTGGTCTGCGTAGTTTCCTCTCGTACTGCCTGCGCGCCAGATGCCAACTCGATGGTAGAGTGGCTCTGAGTTAGTAAGGTGAATATGTACTCGGCGAGGAGTCAGCGATCACTCCGGAGCAATCCTGTTCTTGTTTTACCTTCCGGTTTATGCAATGTGAGGGGCGTGAAGACGATGAAATTGGCAATTCCACTGGAACCAAGTTGTAGATCTTGTTTTCCCAGTTTCCAGGACACCAAACACGGTTGGGCTATCTCTTCTGGAACCAGAGATATGGTGCAGGGGGGGTGAGGTGGGAATTACACGATTTCACCGGAGCCAACTTGCAAAGCTCGTCTTTCCGATTTCAGGGACACCAAACACGATGGGGTAGTCTCTTCTGGAACCAGAGATACGATGCGGGGGGGGAGGTAAAGTAGGAATTCCGCAATTCCAATGGAGCCAAGTTGTAGGGCTTGTCCTTCCGATTTCAGAAACACCAAACTCGATGATGTTATCTTGTCTGGAACCGGAGATACACTGCGGGGGGGTGAGGTAAAAACCTGAGGGGGGGGGGGAGGTCCCACAAGGCAGTTATTGGGTAAGGGGGTGATGAGGGGAGGGGGGAGAGGGGAGGGGGGGTGACCAGTGGGGGGGTGCGGGTGAATGTAGAGAAGGGGTGGGGGGAGGTAGGGGGGTTGGTGGTAGGGAAGGGCTAAGTGGACCAGTGGTAACACAAGGAAATTGAGGGGTGGGAAGAGGGGTTGTTTATTAGGGGATGTTTTCTGGAAGGGTAGAAGGTGACTAAGGGGGGGGGGGGGGAGAAAGGTCTTGACTTCCCGGTTTCAGTGATATCAAACACGGGTGTTCTAGGACTAAGGATGTAGGAGTTCCCTCAGGGTTACCTTGATGATGGCTGTGGTCTGCGGCGGATGTTCAGCGAGTAGCGCAGCACGTGTTTCTCGAAGGGTGAAGTCCTCGGTCCGACTTCGGAGGCGCCACAATGGGTCAGCGGTCGCTATCACATGTACACACGCGTGTCCGTTGTAGGTTAAGTATGGACAGCCTCGTGGTTACCGCGTGGTGGCACAGGTTATGTGAGTGAACTTGTGGGCCCAATAACTTTTTAGTCTCTCGACGGATTTTTATGAACGGCACGTCGGTAAAAAGGGCTTCACTGGGCCTCTCTTCTAATGGTTTTGGCACAAGAATTTCACTAACCTCTCGAGCTGCAAACCTCTCCAAAGTCTGGACCTTCTATCTCCGGAACTCCTTCAAGTTGACGGCTGCAAACACTTTTTCCGGGTGAATCACTGCCTAATCTTTCCGTATACACATCACTCGCGCGCGTAAGTTTGATTTCCGAATTTTAGCGAAATTTTTTCGCGGAGCTGATGTTATCGAATGCAGTTTCAGGCGAGTACCGGGTTAGGTTAGGTTAGGTTAGGTTAGGTTAGGTTAGGTTAGGTTAGGTTAGGTTAGGTTAGGTTAGGTTAGGTTAGGTTAGGTTAGGTTAGGTTAGGTTAGGTTAGGTTAGGTTAGGTTAGGTTAGGTTAGGTTAGGTTAGGTTAGGTTAGGTTAGGTTAGGTTAGGTTAGGTTAGGTTAGGTTAGGTTAGGTTAGGTTAGGTTAGGTTAGGTTAGGTTAGGTTAGGTTAGGTTAGGTTTTTTTTTTTTTTTTTATAAATAAAGTTATTCACCACAGACTCCAGGGTCTGTGCCATTTTTTAACATAAACTTTTTATTTTATTATAAATTTCATTAAAATTCTTAATCTATTCTTATTTAATTAGTACGAGAGGATGTTTTTTTTTTTTTTTCTTTTATATATATATATATATATATTTTTTTTTTTTTTTTTTTTTTTTTTTTTTTTTTTTTTTTTTTTTTTTTTTACTTATATGTATATTTTTTTTTTTTTTTTTTTTTTTTTTTTTTTTTTATTTATTTCCCTTCGCTTTTTTTTTTTTTTTTTTACATTATATTATATACTATAACTATCATGTGCGTGCCACGAGCAGACCAGCGTCCCGCAAGCAGCGCCCGATCACGAGTCTGACGCGCATGCCAGCCATCGCCCTCCTCAACCATATTTGAGGGAAGAGAGCGACCCGCCACACGACGCCGCCGCTAGAAGGAGCTTCCGATGGTGAGCATGAATGCTCAGGGCACACACATGACAACACGTTTCTACAACTATGAACAATATTTTCTATCTAAGTTTACACAGACGTAATTTTTTTTTTTTTTACTTAATTAGGGCTGTACGACGTGTCGCATGGTCTCCACCACCGCCTCATTCCGATCTTTGATTGCCATCTGCAAGTTGTAGTCGCAGATGGTCTTAGATGACGCAGCCACCGCGCGTTGCACATATCGGCTGATGGCATCTTCATAGTCGTCGGAATAGTACGTGAAGCACCTCGTGTGCCGCGAAATCGCCACGACTGCATGTGGGACACTGTCGTGCAGGCTTTGCCTTTCTTTGGTCTTTATAACGATTACCGACTCGCATTTAAGTCCCTGAGCTTCATGAATGGTAAGTGTGCACGACCCATTGCCCTCGCCAAAACCCTGGTTGATCAGGGTCTCCTTTTCCTCTTGCGTGTGAACTAAAAAGAGGGTGTTGGGGAGGGTGCTAGGTATATGTGCTCCAGTGTACCTTTTCCGCTCTAGAGACCTAATACGGGGAACTGAGGAGTATATACCGGAGTATATCTCCCCCAACGCGTACGCAACGTCCATTGGGCATCGGTTTGTGCAAAGAAACTCCTGGTTGATGTTGGTAACCAGGTCAGGGCGGCAGTACCTTAACTCGAAGAGATTTTCCCTGTCGATAAAAGGCAACTGATTTACATCTCCGATAAGGACAAGTTCGTTAGCACCAGACAGCCGAGAAGCCATCACTATGGCTCCAAAATGGTTCATGAGAGCCTCGTCCACCAGTAGGCGGTCACGGTGCTCTCGCTTCCTGAATCCATTTACGAGTACAGAAGCCATAGTTCGCACCTTGGTTTTCACCAGGTCACCCACTCGGTGCGCTAGCTTCTCCCTCAGATCTTTGGCTGCTTCAGATGTTGTGGTGATGATAACGTCCCTGTCCACATCAAAGTGTCTTACTACCCATGTAGACTTTCCACATCCCGGAACGCCATTGATCCACCGTATTTTTGGTATCGTCCAGCTTTCCCACTGTGCATCGATTTCAGGGTTCCCGATGATGGCTTTAGCCATCTCGAGAACTCTGTCCTCTAGCATTATTTTGGTACATTGGGCGATAACTACGATAGGATCATTTGGAGGTGTTGCGTACTTCAGTTTTCCAGTCCGCTTCGTCTCAGCCGCGTCCAGCGCCACAAAACCATTTCCTGCACTGTAAGCTGCCATGTACTCGCCTTTTACGGCTCCCATGATGAACTGGGATGTATCATTATTGTACATGGCTGCTTTTGCCTCCTCCAATCTCACCTTCAGGAGACCTTCATTACCGTGCCTGAAAGACTGCATGATGTTTTCGCAGGTTATGAGATTGACCTGTCTGGTCGCTCTCGTCACGGCTAGAAATTCGAGGAGGGCGTTTCTGGCATGTTCCTGCGGCGTCGAGGCGGGGATGAGACGTGGCGGACTGACTTGTCCCTTGTCGGCTCTCGTACTGACCTTCGGGTGCAGTTGCAGCTGCACCTTTGACGTTGTTATCAGGAAGGGCTTACTTTGCTTTGGAGTCTTGGGGGATTTCTGGAATAAGCTCTGCGTAGCAGTACTGAACGCCGTCCAGAGAGCGGAGACTCGGCCTTCGCTCTCCTCACGGCGACCGCTTTGATGTGCGGCGGCTTTTTCAGCATCCACTTTCTGTTGCGCCCGTTCAGATCCGCTTAATTCTGGAACTGGATGTCCCCGGCCGTTTGCTGCAGTGGTACGTTTGACTGCGGGTGTCTTTAGAAAACCAAGATTTTCGCCTCTGTCTTCGTACACTACGACCTCATGGTGTTCTGAGGCCTTCGTGCAACCTAGCCGATCCTCGACTTCACATTTCCAGAACTCAACGTTCATTGCGTCGACGCTTATCACACGGGGGATCCCGTCCGCTGGTGTTTCTAATTCCGAGAGCAACAGGCTTGCCTGAGCGAAAGGAGACCGGTCTGTCCACTCGAACAGCGCGATCGTCTTGTTCTTTGATCGCACCAGTCGGCATCGGTGACCGGCCACCTCAGTCTCAGGCAGAGCGTCGTAAGCCTTCCGCTTCATAGTGACTTTAGCGGTGCTCCCGTTTAGCAGGCATGAGATTCCCGGTGACATGCGGACGCGCTTCTTCTCCGGAGCAATACAGAAGCTTATTCCAAATCTTTCCTTATTACTGTCCATGAACAGAGCCACACTGCGAAGACGAATTCCTGGGACCCCTCTTTCTGTGCTTGCTAATAGGTGGTTGGTAGCAAAGCTTTTGATGGGGGCATCTTCTACAGGGACTCGCGCAGTTACTGTTGTTGGGAGTGTGACGTTTTGCGTAGGTGGAGGAGGGGGGAGTGTTTCTAGGGTGGAGTTTCTTTTTGTCGCTGTTCTGAAGGACCTGTCAATAAAAGACAAAAGATATTGTCTACACTTCGAATCTGCCAAGATGTTATGGAGATCGTTTATCGAGAATTCCCTGTCCATTTTCATTTCCAGGTCCATTCGGGCAGCCAAAAAACGGGGACAATCAAAGAGTATGTGCCAAACCGATTCAGAGACATCGGAATCGGTTAGGTTAGGTTAGGTTAGGTTAGGTTAGGTTAGGTTAGGTTAGGTTAGGTTAGGTTAGGTTAGGTTTTTTTTTTTTTTTTTTTTTTTTTTTATCCGTCCTCCTCCACCAATATTCCCCCGAACTGAACGGGGACCTTGTCTAGGTTTTTTAATTTTGTTCTAAATTTTTTAATAGTTGCTATTTAAGCATTTTGTCCAAATTGTTTAAAATTCAATTTTTTTAATTTCGTTCAGTTTATTTTATCTTAATAAATTGTCTAATTTATAAATTTCTCTATTTCAGGTAAAACTTCGTCATATTTGTATAAGTAGTTATAGTATAATATATGTGTGATTTCTAGTTATTTGTTAGTTTATTATTATGTATTTCTTTTGTTTGTCGTTAATTTTCAGGTGGTTCAAATATATAGATTTCCTTTGTGTTTTGTCTTTTATTATCCATTAATTCATTATTTGTTTAATTTTTATTTGTGATGATTTTAATTTTTTACATTTTAGAGTACAATTATTTTGTCTTGTTCCTATTTTATATATACCATTTATGTCACACGTACCTATATATAATTTTCAAAATTACATATGTTACGTCCTTTTCATATAACATGTAAGACAAAAGGTTTTAGTCTTTTGTCTTTTTTCTTTTTAAACTCGTCTTTTGCTACTTTTGTACCCAGCGCTAATAGGTATGGTTTGGTTTCCTTCCCGGCCATCATTTCCCACAATGATTCTTCCGTTAACGCCATGTTTGTTTGGAATTCCAGGTCATACCTATCAGCGCCATATTTGGGACACTCAAATAGCAAATGTTTAATTGTCTCGTCTTTTGCAGGGTCACATACACATGAGGGACTCTCTTTGCACTTAAAGCAATTTAAGTACGCCGAGAATCCCCCATGCCCTGTCAACACTTGCGTTAATATCGGGGTGAGTTTAAATTTTTTAATAATTTTATAGACCTGTGATGCATCTGGGAGAAATAATTTTAAGACCTTCACTGTGCTACCTTCAGTGCCCCGATATTTCCTCAGCTCTATATTGCCTCCAGTACAGACCGTGGTGCCTTTAGCAATACGCCACACTTGATCTGGCTATTGCGTCCCAGCGCCTGCGAACAGGACATTCCACATCAAAGGCGCTGTGGTCTGTGTCGTGGTTTTTTGCCGATCTGCAATTACGGCAGGTTGGAGTTTCACCAGTAAGGTAAGATGGACAGTCCGCCCGCAGGTGTGGACCGGCGCAGTAACTGCAGACTTCCACTGACTCCTTGCATAGTCTGCGCCCGTGCCCATACCCCAGGCATCTCGTGCATTGTACTAGTGGACTCTGATCCTGAACCGCCGCATATTGCAGATCGACATGAATACGTCCAGCCGAGGTCAGTCTTTGCCAAACCTTTGGTGAGACCTGTAGGACAACATGGTTCTCGTGGGGGTTTCTCGCTCGTCTTCGATACCTCACCACGGCTCTGATCTCGTCGTCCCCCAGGTCCCCCAACAGGCTGACATTTTGACTTCTGAGGGACGCCACTATATCATCGTCCTTGATAAAGGTGAGGAGATTCTTGATGATAAGCAGCGGGTCTTTATTTCTGGCCTCTTCCACGCTGAGATTCTTATTTTTAGTTGTTATTTTCTCCGTCACCCTTCTCAATTCCTCCTTAGTGGCGCAGCTCAGAACCACTTTTTGGTTTTTGACCTTTTGCACCCTTGTGAGTTGCAGCCCATTTGTCGTCGCTTCCAATGCAGATCTCACCTTTCCAAGCACTTCCTCACTAGTATCCTTCTCAATATCGGAAGATATAATGATGGAGTGCTTGGGAAGCTTCGTTGGGGTCGCTAGCTTAGCTGGTCCCGTGGGCCTTGCTAGCACATCCGCATATGTTGGAATTGCCTCCTGCAGGGTTGCGACTCTTCTACCAGTTTCTTCTGTCTTTAATCGGATCTGTTTTACTTCGTCTAAAATCTTTCCTACATTTTCTTCTACAGTTTTCTCCATACTCCCAGTTGCATTATTTTCATTTAACTTTGCCTGTAAAATCCCCATTCTCTCATTATTTTCTTTCATCATTTTCAAATGCTTCCCAAATAACTCTTCCATATCTGAACCCCTTTCGTTTTCAGTTCCCTTGACTTCTTTTTCAAATTCTGTCCCTTCAAATTTTTTAGTTTGCTTTGTTGATGTCGACTCTTTCACTAATTGGTAGAGCCGGTCAATTGCATTTATAACGCTTACTTTTATTTCCGTTTTTAGATTTTTTGACTTACGTATGTACAACTTTGCACTTGACACGCAGGCCCTTGCCTCTGACAGTCTATTCTGGTATTTTCCAGCTATGGGTATAGGGGGGCTAGGTGGGCTACTATTGTCCTCCATCAAAAGCCTCTTAACTGCCGCTGATTTAGGCTTATTAGACTCCTCAGAAGGTGTCTTAATGGGGGACAACAAGTCGGTTGGATCCGGATTTCCCGACTCCCACTCTCCAATGCTTCGACGAACATTGCGGATTGGCGGTCCTGGGTGCTTAGTGATAGTTCCTGGTGCAATAACTTTGTGAGGACTCTCAGCGCACTCGGCGATTTCGGGTGACGTCTCTCTATTCTCGTCTTGACCCGAATGTACCACTTGCACTGGCGTCCGGAGGAACATTATTAGAAGTTGTAGCGGTAACTATTCGCAATTAATTTAGATATATGTATATACTATAACGTAAATAATTAAATGTAAAACAATAATATTGCAAAAGCAATAATATTGCAAAGCAATAATACTATGTCAAAACGTCAACAATAAATAAATGGGTTGTTGATTATTTTAATATTGTTATATTTATATCATTAGATATAATGGGTCGAGACTGTTTAAATTACTTCTAAAATATATTATTTAGGATGGTAATCAACCCCACACCTAAAAATATATATGTCAAAAAATAATAATTTTGGACCAAATTCGAATTTCTACCTCTAGGATATCAACAATGGGTGGGTGGGCGGGCGAAAATTTTCAGCTCTCCCTCGATATCTCGGCAACCGCCAGCAGTATGGGCACCAAAATCGCAGGGAATGTGAAACTAAAGATCCTCTACCGTCCCAAGTCAAAAGCCAGAAAAATTTTGAAGAAAAATTTTGAATTATAGCCGAAAAACTGAGTTTTTTGAAATTACTCTAATATTTAATTCCAAATTGTGGGTAGGTAGTCGAGAACACTATTTATAATTAGCTTATTGTTTCAGGTAACCGGAGAACGCGCAAAAAGCAGTCCGGAATGACGCAGCACTCTCAGGTAAGCGTAGTTTTCGTAATACGAAAATAGTCAAAGTATGTGATTTGTTCCCAGGTATATCAACTTTTAAGCAAGGAAACGGACGAAGACTCTCAGCTCTCCCTCGATATCTCGGCAACCGCCAGCAGTATGGGCACCAAAATCGCAGGGAATGTGAAACTAAAGATCCTCTACCGTCCCAAGTCAAAAGCCAGAAAAATTTTGAAGAAAATTTTTGAATTATAGCCGAAAAACTGAGTTTTTTGAAATTACTCTAATATTTAATTCCAAATTGTGGGTAGGTAGTCGAGAACACTATTTATAATTAGCTTATTGTTTCAGGTAACCGGAGAACGCGCAAAAAGCAGTCCGGAATGACGCAGCACTCTCAGGTAAGCGTAGTTTTCGTAATACGAAAATAGTCCGGTTAGGTTAGGTTAGGTTAGGTTAGGTTAGGTTAGGTTAGGTTAGGTTAGGTTAGGTTAGGTTAGGTTAGGTTAGGTTAGGTTAGGTTAGGTTAGGTTAGGTTAGGTTAGGTTAGGTTAGGTTAGGTTAGGTTAGGTTAGGTTAGGTTAGGTTAGGTTAGGTTAGGTTAGGTTAGGTTAGGTTAGGTTAGGTTAGGTTAGGTTAGGTTAGGTTAGGTTAGGTTAGGTTAGGTTAGGTTAGGTTAGGTTAGGTTAGGTTAGGTTAGGTTAGGTTAGGTTAGGTTAGGTTAGGTTAGGTTAGGTTAGGTTAGGTTAGGTTTTTTTTTTTTTTTTTTTTTTTTTTTTTTTTTTTTTATAAATAAAGTTATTCACCACAGACTCCAGGGTCTGTGCCATTTTTTAACATAAACTTTTTATTTTATTATAAATTTCATTAAAATTCTTAATCTATTCTTATTTAATTAGTACGAGAGGATGTTTTTTTTTTTTTTCTTTTTTTTTTTTTTTTTTTTCTTTTATATATATATATATATATATATTTTTTTTTTTTTTTTTTTTTTTTTTTTTTTTTTTTTTTTTTTTTTTTTTTTTTTTTTTATTTATTTCCCTTCGCTTTTTTTTTTTTTTTTTTTACATTATATTATATACTATAACTATCATGTGCGTGCCACGAGCAGACCAGCGTCCCGCAAGCAGCGCCCGATCACGAGTCTGACGCGCATGCCAGCCATCGCCCTCCTCAACCATATTTGAGGGAAGAGAGCGACCCGCCACACGACGCCGCCGCTAGAAGGAGCTTCCGATGGTGAGCATGAATGCTCAGGGCACACACATGACAACACGTTTCTACAACTATGAACAATATTTTCTATCTAAGTTTACACAGACGTAATTTTTTTTTTTTTTTTTTTACTTAATTAGGGCTGTACGACGTGTCGCATGGTCTCCACCACCGCCTCATTCCGATCTTTGATTGCCATCTGCAAGTTGTAGTCGCAGATGGTCTTAGATGACGCAGCCACCGCGCGTTGCACATATCGGCTGATGGCATCTTCATAGTCGTCGGAATAGTACGTGAAGCACCTCGTGTGCCGCGAAATCGCCACGACTGCATGTGGGACACTGTCGTGCAGGCTTTGCCTTTCTTTGGTCTTTATAACGATTACCGACTCGCATTTAAGTCCCTGAGCTTCATGAATGGTAAGTGTGCACGACCCATTGCCCTCGCCAAAACCCTGGTTGATCAGGGTCTCCTTTTCCTCTTGCGTGTGAACTAAAAAGAGGGTGTTGGGGAGGGTGCTAGGTATATGTGCTCCAGTGTACCTTTTCCGCTCTAGAGACCTAATACGGGGAACTGAGGAGTATATACCGGAGTATATCTCCCCCAACGCGTACGCAACGTCCATTGGGCATCGGTTTGTGCAAAGAAACTCCTGGTTGATGTTAGTAACCAGGTCAGGGCGGCAGTACCTTAACTCGAAGAGATTTTCCCTGTCGATAAAAGGCAACTGATTTACATCTCCGATAAGGACAAGTTCGTTAGCACCAGACAGCCGAGAAGCCATCACTATGGCTCCAAAATGGTTCATGAGAGCCTCGTCCACCAGTAGGCGGTCACGGTGCTCTCGCTTCCTGAATCCATTTACGAGTACAGAAGCCATAGTTCGCACCTTGGTTTTCACCAGGTCACCCACTCGGTGCGCTAGCTTCTCCCTCAGATCTTTGGCTGCTTCAGATGTTGTGGTGATGATAACGTCCCTGTCCACATCAAAGTGTCTTACTACCCATGTAGACTTTCCACATCCCGGAACGCCATTGATCCACCGTATTTTTGGTATCGTCCAGCTTTCCCACTGTGCATCGATTTCAGGGTTCCCGATGATGGCTTTAGCCATCTCGAGAACTCTGTCCTCTAGCATTATTTTGGTACATTGGGCGATAACTACGATAGGATCATTTGGAGGTGTTGCGTACTTCAGTTTTCCAGTCCGCTTCGTCTCAGCCGCGTCCAGCGCCACAAAACCATTTCCTGCACTGTAAGCTGCCATGTACTCGCCTTTTACGGCTCCCATGATGAACTGGGATGTATCATTATTGTACATGGCTGCTTTTGCCTCCTCCAATCTCACCTTCAGGAGACCTTCATTACCGTGCCTGAAAGACTGCATGATGTTTTCGCAGGTTATGAGATTGACCTGTCTGGTCGCTCTCGTCACGGCTAGAAATTCGAGGAGGGCGTTTCTGGCATGTTCCTGCGGCGTCGAGGCGGGGATGAGACGTGGCGGACTGACTTGTCCCTTGTCGGCTCTCGTACTGACCTTCGGGTGCAGTTGCAGCTGCACCTTTGACGTTGTTATCAGGAAGGGCTTACTTTGCTTTGGAGTCTTGGGGGATTTCTGGAATAAGCTCTGCGTAGCAGTACTGAACGCCGTCCAGAGAGCGGAGACTCGGCCTTCGCTCTCCTCACGGCGACCGCTTTGATGTGCGGCGGCTTTTTCAGCATCCACTTTCTGTTGCGCCCGTTCAGATCCGCTTAATTCTGGAACTGGATGTCCCCGGCCGTTTGCTGCAGTGGTACGTTTGACTGCGGGTGTCTTTAGAAAACCAAGATTTTCGCCTCTGTCTTCGTACACTACGACCTCATGGTGTTCTGAGGCCTTCGTGCAACCTAGCCGATCCTCGACTTCACATTTCCAGAACTCAACGTTCATTGCGTCGACGCTTATCACACGGGGGATCCCGTCCGCTGGTGTTTCTAATTCCGAGAGCAACAGGCTTGCCTGAGCGAAAGGAGACCGGTCTGTCCACTCGAACAGCGCGATCGTCTTGTTCTTTGATCGCACCAGTCGGCATCGGTGACCGGCCACCTCAGTCTCAGGCAGAGCGTCGTAAGCCTTCCGCTTCATAGTGACTTTAGCGGTGCTCCCGTTTAGCAGGCATGAGATTCCCGGTGACATGCGGACGCGCTTCTTCTCCGGAGCAATACAGAAGCTTATTCCAAATCTTTCCTTATTACTGTCCATGAACAGAGCCACACTGCGAAGACGAATTCCTGGGACCCCTCTTTCTGTGCTTGCTAATAGGTGGTTGGTAGCAAAGCTTTTGATGGGGGCATCTTCTACAGGGACTCGCGCAGTTACTGTTGTTGGGAGTGTGACGTTTTGCGTAGGTGGAGGAGGGGGGAGTGTTTCTAGGGTGGAGTTTCTTTTTGTCGCTGTTCTGAAGGACCTGTCAATAAAAGACAAAAGATATTGTCTACACTTCGAATCTGCCAAGATGTTATGGAGATCGTTTATCGAGAATTCCCTGTCCATTTTCATTTCCAGGTCCATTCGGGCAGCCAAAAAACGGGGACAATCAAAGAGTATGTGCCAAACCGATTCAGAGACATCGGAATCGCACTCACATCCAGGGCTTTCTTTTAACTTGAATCTGTACAAGTACTCGGCTATTCCTCCGTGTCCCGTCAAAGCTTGCACGTGGTAGGGGGTAAGTTTTGTAGTCCTCGTGAACCGATATGCGTCTGCAATATCAGGGAGGAACTTACGTGTTACCGCGCCCGTGCTGGAGGTTTCGTATCTATCCTGCCATTGCTGAATAGATTCCTCACGGATCTTCTTTTTGACATAGGACAAGGGGATCCCCTCGTAGTCCCGGGAGGCGTCTGTGAGTGCCGCTGATTTCGCGAGCTCGTCGGCTCTTTCGTTTCCAGCGGTACCCACATGCGCCCTTAACCAAAACAAACGAACAGATCTCCCTTTAGCGCCGATTGTACCAATGTTTTCCTTAATGCACTTCACCAAGGGATGGCTCGTGTTGGGATTTCTCAGCAATTCGAGTGAAGATCTTGAGTCACTCAATATGTTGACCAAAGGGGCTCTGCTGGATCTCACCATCTGAGTTGCCCGGTAAAGAGCATAAAGTTCCGACTGGAACACCGTGCATTCGGAGTGTAGCTTGAACTTGGAGTATTTGACTTCTCTACCATCCTCCCACCAGGTTAGGGCAGCACCAACTTGACCCTCTATTTTGCTGCCATCTGTGTATATTTGGGGTCCTTCCATCTGGTTCGGGATGTTTTCTAGGAGCTCGAATTCCACTGATGTCTGCGTGGACGGGTGTGGTTTGTCCAGATAACTGACGTTCTGTTCGAGCTCCATTCCTGGTGTGAGGTAATCTTGGGAGAAGTTCTTCTTAACTTTGTACAGATTCAGGGCTTCCCGTATTTTCAAGTCCAACGGGATTAAGCCGGAGAGTGTGAGTGCAGATGTGAGGGAAACAGTACGGTAGGACTTGCATATTTTTTGGGCGAAACCTCTTTGGAGTGCGTTTAGGTGGTTCCTGTTCTCCTCGAGGTCTGTCGCCGGAGCCCATACAGCTGATGCATACATAACGATGGGTTCCACCACTGCGACATATATCGTTCTCGTGATTTCGCCATTTAGTCCCCAGGTCACTTTCGCTGCACACGCTATCTGCTTGTAAATTTCCGCTGCCTTTTTACACTGAGCGGCTACGTGTGTTTTGAAAGTGAACCTTTGGTCGATCACCAGACCAAGCAGTTTTACTTCCTTAGCGAAGCTGAGCTTAACACCAGACATGGTTAATTTCGGGGCATCGAACTTCAACTTCTTCGTTAGCAACATTGCGCTGGTCTTATGCGCTGCGAAGTTTAGTTTGTTACGCTTACCCCATTCCACTACCATCTCTAGTGTCTTGTTTGCTTCCTGCTCTAGGGACTTGGATTGGCCTGTAAACACGAGAACAACGTCGTCAGCGAACGCCTGACAGTATACTTTCTCAGCTTCTAGCTTTCGCAGTAACGAGTCTAGGATTACATTCCAAAAGGTCGGTCCTCCGATGGATCCTTGGACACAACCCTTGGTGGTTTCCTTCTCGTAGGCTGCTCTAGCGTAGTTCACCTTGACTTTACGGTCGCTGAGATACGAGCATACCATCTCGTAGAGGTTAGTTGGGCACCTCTTGTTCGCTAGTTGATGTTTTAGGGCGGGCCACCATGCATTGTCGAAGGCACCCTCTATGTCTAGGGAGATCAGAAGTACTATGCTTTTGGAGTGTACTCCTTCTTTGATATGCTCTACCAGGTCATAGAGGGCGTCTTCGGTTCCTCGCTGGGGCATGAAACCGTACTGTTTCGGACTGAGGGTCGGGAGGAGATGCCATTGTATTCGGCCGATTAAAAGCTTCTCGACGATTTTTCCGAGAACAGACAAGAGACCTATTGGGCGGTAGGATTTTGGTTGTGTGTAATCCTCCTTGCCGGGTTTCTTTATGATGACCACGTGTGCCACCTTCCATTGCACCGGGAAGTATTTCAGCGACAAGCATCGATTAGCTATTGCCATAAATACCTCCCTTTCGCACCGAATGGCTGCAGCACAGATATCAGCGGTGAGCCCATCTGGTCCAGGGGCTTTCTTTGGATTCATAGCTCTCAGTACTGATTCCAATTCCGCCGATGTAAAAGGTGGATCATCTTCCGTTAGGTCCGTTGGTAAGTCTCTTGTCTCCTCTCGTAGTTCTGTGTGGTATGGATGGTCTGTGCTCACAGAATCGTCGGGGTAGAAAGTTCTGGCCAGCAGTTCTGCAGACTCCTGTGGGGATAGAGTGTTCCCTTCAGTATCCCTAAGAAGCATGTCTTCCTGCCTCACTGAAGATTTCCTGATCACTCTATAGATTTTATCCCACATGCTTTCCTTATCCTGAGTCGTGCAGAACTCCTTCCAGCTCTCTGTTTGGGCTTTTTCGGTTTTTTCTTTGTAGTTTTTCCTGGCATTTTGATATTCTTCAATGACTATTTGAATTCGATCGGGGGCTGCATTTTTTATCCTTCTCTTCCTTCTCAGAACCTCTTTTTTCAGATCAACGAGCGTTTTGGTATACCACGGGGGAGTTGGGTCCCCTTTGCGTAGGCCTGGCTTTGGGATGGAGTGTTCGCAGGCTCTGTGTATACACTCAGTATAGCTCGTGATCAGGTTTTCAAGGTCTTCTGAACTTGCTATTTCTTCCACCGTTTTTGGCGTTATGTTGCTCTCCTCAAAGGAGGTCTTCAGGTATGACATGAAGTCTGACCACTTCGCTTTCTTAGTGTTATATCTGCGCGTTGTGATCGGCCTCAAGGTTGCCGGGGCTCTCCTCAAGCGCAGAGTAAACGTGATCGCGTTATGGTCTGATGTAGTTATGCTTCTGTCCACCTGCCAACCCTCGATTTTCCCCAGAAGTGGCGTGCTACATGTCGTTACATCTACTCTGCTTGTGCAGAGCACGCCTCCTCTGACGACTTCGAAGGTAGGTGTATCCCCGGTGTTAAGAATCTGCAAGTCCATTTCGTTGAAGAAAGAGTGGACGGCCTCTCCTCGTTCATTTTCCGATGTACTTCCCCACCAGTGGCTCCAGGCATTTACGTCTCCGGCGACTATGAGGTCTTTCGTCGCTAGTTTGTCGCTAAATGCCTTGATCCTTCCAAGGTATGGATTAATGTCTTGGTTCCCCTCAAGGTAAACGGATATCACTCCAAGTTTCAGGCTTTCGCAGACCAGTAAAACAGCCGCCTCGGTCTCGGTGACAAGCTGAGGGTCGTGTATAACCTCCAATCTGTCACCAAAAACAATTACTGCTGCCTTGACTGGTTTTTGCCTGTTTAGGCTACATTGGATAATACGAGTACCTGGGTATTGTTTCATGACGCCCTTGTTACCTACATAAGGTTCCTGGACAATGGCGACTGAAACCCCCATATCCATTGCAGCCCTCAGGAGTTCTGCTGTTGCTTCTTTGGAGCGACGCAAGTTTGCTTGGATGAAATGCAAACCTGTTCCGCTGAACCTTTGGGGAACCGAGCTATGGACCACTGGGTTGCCCTCAGCAATAAGATATCCTAGACCGCGCTATACCATCCCATTTTATCTTCTCTGGACATTCATTGTTGAATGCGTTGTGCGCCAGATCTGTGGTGGGACTGTTGGGGTGCGCAGTTGAGCAGTTTTTGCATCTCGGTGGTGAGCCTTCTTTTCTTGCTTTGCACTTTTCCCAGGAATGAGACGAACCACAGTGACTACATTGTTCATCTCGCTCCCGGCAAATTGCCCTAGTGTGGCCGAAACCAAGGCACTTGGTGCACTGCACCAGAGGTGAATGGTCAAACACGGGTCTCCTCTGGAGACCTATGTAAACCTTTTCTGCATCCACAAGGCGTTTATGCATAGCAGGAGAGACTTCGAGCACCGGATGACACTCGTGAGGATTTCGGGCTTTTTTCCGATAACGCACCCTGACAGTGCTTTCCTTCAAATCGATATCTCCTAGCGTGTGCTTGTTTTGCGCCAGTAAGTTCTCCACAATCTCTGAATCTGTGTGATAGGACATGACGTCCCTGATTATGAGAAGTGGATTTCCTGCTTTTGCTACTTCCACTTTCAGGGATTTGTGTTGTTGGACACGACTTTGAACTAAATTCAGGTCTTCCTTGTTCCTGCAGCTCAGGATTACCTTTCGGTTCCTGCCTTTACGGACTCGGTCGACCCTTGCTCCAGTCCTTTTCGTGTCCAGGGCCACACTAATCATGTCGATTAGATTTTCAGAGGTCGTGGGTTCGGAGGGATTTGATGTCGTCACTATCAGGGTGTGATTCGGTTTACATTGCGGGGGTTTCGCTGCTACCTTGGCATAGTTGGTTTTGGAAGTTTTGACTTCTTCCGCTTGGGCTAGCTCGGCGCTTATGCTGATGGCTGGGGGGGGAGAGTTCATTTTTTCTTGCCGCATTGTCCGGAGTTCGGACGACACGGCTTCTAAGTGCTCGTAGATGGGCTGGACACACTCTTCAATGTTTACTAAAATTGGTTGAGGGGGAGGGGGAGGGGTGACTTCTACTTTTGCCGTTGTGATTTCATTCAGCATGCTTGTGAATGTTTCTATGAGGTCCGTTTTTTCTAGTGGTGGTGGTGTTGAACGGAGTCGCGCCAAGTCTTCGGCGTTCGCAATTAAGGCCTCAGCGAGTCTCTCATGCTCTCTCTGCGAGTCCCTTCTGAGTTCGTCTAACTGTCTTTGGATGGATTCTACTCCGGTTTTTAGGCCAGAGTAGTCCTTTCTGACGGGCTCTAAGTCCAAAGGACTGACAGACGAGCTTTTAGGACTGGATTTGAGTTGCTCACTGAGACCTCTCACTGCCGCCGAGATTTCTTGGATTTTTTGGTGCGGCTCCGTCATCTCATACCCCAGCCAGGTGCGAATCGCTTTCGCTTCTTCTCCATTTTCTCTTATTTCGCACCTGGCTGAGGTAACTTCTTTTGTCAATGTCTCTGTTATTTTTATAAGCTCCTTGCGGTGCGCTCTTTCTGCCGACAGCAGTTCTTGTGCATGTCGCGTGCGTTCTCTCTCCAAGCTCGTGATATGTCTCTGCCGAGAGTCAGACAAGGAGAGCACGATTTCATAAAGAGTCTGCAGGCTTTCAACAGCGGTGTTCTTTATCTCCCGCTTTATGTTGCCTGAAGATTCCAAGGCTTCCTTTCCCTGCTGTAGCATCTCATTTGCTAGTCTAGTGGCCATGTCCATCTCGACCCCAGAGCGCTTTTTGCAGCCGGTAAGTAACAAGCTCGGCCGGCCTTTTCGCGTAACTGGTGGGGTCGGGATGGACATTTCCGAAATGCGGTCTGACTCTTCGTCGTCAATGGCAAAGACCTTTGGAGGGGAGATCCCGCATTGTTCCCAGTCCTTAATTTTGTCTACCGCGGCGACGTGGGCTGAGGCCGTATCCGGCACGGATGACTCCATGGCCGAAACTTCGCTAGCTGGTTTAGGTGGCGGTGACAACTTTTCCAAGGAAAGGGGACGACGGTCTCCACCCTCCGGGGCTTGGGGCAGCACGTTCGGGTGCCTCTCGCTTCCCGGTTTTTTTGGGGCATGTCGTGGTGGCTGCGTCGGTTTTGTTATTTCAGAGGCTGCGCGTGCGGAAGTGTTTTTCTTGAGCACTTTTCTGTGCAGCGACTTTAAGGCTGCTGCACAGGAAAGCGAAGATGAGGCGGAGGTGGCGGTTGGGACGGACATTTTATATTTCTTTACTTTTTTTTTTTTTTTTTTTTTTTTTTTTAAGATTTATCTAATTAGTCAAATTATATCTATTTATTTCTAACCTTAAACTATTCTTAGGCTATCTTTAATCTAATCTTATCAATAACGCTGGTGGTCTGCGTAGTTTCCTCTCGTACTGCCTGCGCGCCAGATGCCAACTCGATGGTAGAGTGGCTCTGAGTTAGTACGGTGAATATGTACTCGGCGAGGAGTCAGCGATCACTCCGGAGCAATCCTGTTCTTGTTTTACCTTCCGGTTTATGCAATGTGAGGGGCGTGAAGACGATGAAATTGGCAATTCCACTGGAACCAAGTTGTAGATCTTGTTTTCCCAGTTTCCAGGACACCAAACACGGTTGGGCTATCTCTCCTGGAACCAGAGATATGGTGCAGGGGGGGTGAGGTGGGAATTACACGATTTCACCGGAGCCAACTTGCAAAGCTCGTCTTTCCGATTTCAGGGACACCAAACACGATGGGGTAGTCTCTTCTGGAACCAGAGATACGATGCGGGGGGGGAGGTAAAGTAGGAATTCCGCAATTCCAATGGAGCCAAATTATAGGGCTTGTCCTTCCGATTTCAGAAACACCAAACTCGATGATGTTATCTTGTCTGGAACCGGAGATACACTGCGGGGGGGTGAGGTAAAAAACCTGAGGGGGGGGGGGGGGAGGTCCCACAAGGCAGTTATTGGGTAAGGGGGTGATGAGGGGAGGGGGGAGAGGGGAGGGGGGGGTGACCAGTGGGGGGGTGCGGGTGAATGTAGAGAAGGGGTGGGGGGAGGTAGGGGGGTTGGTGGTAGGGAAGGGCTAAGTGGACCAGTGGTAACACAAGGAAATTGAGGGGTGGGGAGAGGGGTGGTTTATTAGGGGATGTTTTCTGGAAGGGTAGAAGGTGACTAAGGGGGGGGGGGAGAAAGGTCTTGACTTCCCGGTTTCAGTGATATCAAACACGGGTGTTCTAGGACTAAGGATGTAGGAGTTCCCTCAGGGTTACCTTGATGATGGCAGTGGTCTGCGGCGGATGTTCAGCGAGTAGCGCAGCACGTGTTTCTCGAAGGGTGAAGTCCTCGGTCCGACTTCGGAGGCGCCACAATGGGTCAGCGGTCGCTATCACATGTACACACGCGTGTCCGTTGTAGGTTAAGTATGGACAGCCTCGTGGTTACCGCGTGGTGGCACAGGTTATGTGAGTGAACTTGTGGGCCCAATAACTTTTTAGTCTCTCGACGGATTTTTATGAACGGCACGTCGGTAAAAAGGGCTTCACTGGGCCTCTCTTCTAATGGTTTTGGCACAAGAATTTCACTAACCTCTCGAGCTGCAAACCTCTCCAAAGTCTGGACCTTCTATCTCCGGAACTCCTTCAAGTTGACGGCCGCAAACACTTTTTCCGGGTGAATCACTGCCTAATCTTTCCGTATACACATCACTCGCGCGCGTAAGTTTGATTTCCGAATTTTAGCGAAATTTTTTTCGCGGAGCTGATGTTATCGAATGCAGTTTCAGGCGAGTACTGGGTTAGGTTAGGTTAGGTTAGGTTAGGTTAGGTTAGGTTAGGTTAGGTTAGGTTAGGTTAGGTTAGGTTAGGTTAGGTTAGGTTAGGTTAGGTTAGGTTAGGTTAGGTTAGGTTAGGTTAGGTTAGGTTAGGTTAGGTTAGGTTAGGTTAGGTTAGGTTAGGTTAGGTTAGGTTAGGTTAGGTTAGGTTAGGTTAGGTTAGGTTAGGTTAGGTTAGGTTAGGTTAGGTTAGGTTAGGTTTTTTTTTTTTTTTTTTTTTTTTTTTTTTTTTTTTTTTTTTTCCCGCGAGCTAAATATTCCTAATGTGGTGGTCAAGGATATGGTGAGCTAGGGTTCTTTATTTCATATTTACCATTTGTTTATTTTATTTGTTTACATATCTTATCTACTTTATATTCTTACATGCTTAATCTTAGCTTCTACTTTCGTTCCTTTCTCTCTACTTATTACTATTTTACATCTTCACTATTTCGTGCAATTTGGAGTTTATTTATTTTATACTTATTATAATGTTCTATTGTTTTTTAAATCTTATTTCCTAAACAAGATTGAGCTTAAACGTTCAGAGATATGATTCTCTGATCGTTAAAACTCATACATTTTGTATTTTGTATGTGTACTGCTAGTTTTATTTATTTGAGTTACATTTTGTTTGCTCATTTTTATTCAGTGTTTAATCTTTACATATTACAATTTTGTAAAATTTTATTTTACCATTTTACTTTCATTTCAGTTCGTTACATTACTTTCAAACTTATTTATACATAAATCTCTTAGTGTTTGATTGTTAATATATTGCTAATTGTAGGTACATTTTCTATTCTATATCTATTACATTTCTACTATAATTATATTATATTTCTATTTAAACTCATATAAGAACTGCTATAGGTGTTTACTTATTTTCTAATATACATACTTTTCATTTTCCGACAGTTCGTATCACATATTACTGTCTTAGGATTTGTGACCGTGTCTTGATTTTACACAATTTATATACATTCTTATTTATTTGCGTTGTTTTGGTTGCCATTGTTGGTGGATATATTATTAAATATACTTCAACAATATTTGTTGCTTGTTTATTGCCATTTTTATACTTACTTGTTTATATGTAGTTACAGTGAAATTATTTACTGATCTAGACACTTGTTGTTTATTACTCTTCGATTTCTTACCTTGTACTATTTGTTTGCTATTATTGTGCGATACTTGGGAGATATAGTTCATTATATCTTCAATTATGCTTTGATTATCATTATTTCTTATTTTAATTTTGCATTCTTTGTTAATTATTGATTTCTCCGAGAATTTTGTTTTTGGTCTTGTGGTTTCTTGGACAGTGCTTATTTTAGAAATGCTGTCAATTTTCTCCTTAGCACGAGCTATATTGTACGAAGTGTTGTTGGTTACGTACTGAGGGGCGTCCGGCATCACTTTAGCAATAGGATACAGAGGCTCTGGCGAGAACATCCCACTTCCTTCTCACCGGGCACTCTTCGGAAAACGCATTATGTTCAACCTTTTCTTGCTTGGTCCGTAGACAGTTTGTGCATGTTGGCGGTGTTTCAGCCATGAAATCCGCACACTCGGTTTTCATGTGCAGTCCCGCGCAGTGACTGCATCTAGCTTGTGTCTCTTTACAGAAGCGTTTGCTATGCCCATAGCCGAGGCAGAGCGAGCACTGTACGAGTGGAGACTGGTCTGCCACCCGTACTCGCTGTAGATCCAAGTGTACTGCCCCGGCTTGGACAAAGCGTTGCCAGGCTTTTGGCGCGATTCTCGCAACTATGCTACGTGTGTGCGGATTTCTGGCCTTTTTTGTGTAGAGCACCTCTATTGCGCAATCACTGCCTTCCAGACCCTGGAGCAGTTGCTTGTTTTGTCTCTTTAATGCGTCTTCAATGTCCTGGTACGTGTTGCGGATTAAGGTGTCTCCTATTACGTCCCTTAATACTATTAGAGGGTGCTTATTATATATCTCCTCGACTTCCAGTTTTTCTGCTCTTTCCAGTTTCTCCAATACTCTGTCTTTTCCTTCCTCCGTCCTGCAACTTACAATGACCTTCCTGTTTTTAGCCTTCCTTATCCGGTCCACCTGTATACCCTTCTCCGTGGCGTTAACCTCCTTCCGGATTTCTTCCAAGATTTCGTCCCCAGTGTCCGTACTATTCTTGGAAGTCACCACGAGAGAGTGGTAAGAGGCGAACTCAGGTGGTTTTTGGCTGTTTGGTGTTGCGGCGATAGTTGCATAGGTCTTCTTTTCGACCTGATTCTGGAGAGCTGTTATCTCGTGTCCAGTAATTTCAACTATTTGTCTGATCTGGGCCACTTCCTCTAGAATTTGCTCTGTATTATTTTCTTCTTCGCCTGTCTTTTCCGAATGTGTTTGATTTTCGATTGCTTTTCGCAATTTCGTTATTTCTTCATTATTAATTTGTATTTGATTGGCTTGATGTTCTAAAATTTCTTCAATTCTCTTTGTGTCTAAATGGTGTCCTGTATGGGTTTCTGCTTTGCTCCCCGAAAACTGGGGTTGTCTGAGGTGCTCATTTCCTTCGACAGTCGCAGCAGTACCTTCTATCACCATCAGAAGAAGTTGGTCCAGAGCCTCTGTCACTGTTTGTTTAACGTCCCTTCTCAAGTTTCCACTGTACGACAGGAACAATTTGGCATTTGCCACAATGTCTTTTGCCTCTTGGTTCCTGCGTGCAGCTTTGCTAAGATTCCGTCCTGCGGTATCCCGTTCATTTCCTTCGGATCCTTCCGATCCTGTCCCTTTGCTTAAATCCATATCAGGTTTTTCGGGCGTCCTGTATAAGGCCATGGTAGATCGTCGATTTATATGTATAAATAAAAATGTATATAAATTTATGTAAAATTTTTGACGTGTATACGGCGTCAGTCGTTGTACAAGTATATAATTTTATAGTACAATTTAGTAACAGACTCCAATAGGGAGTTTGTGTCAGTATATTTCTCTTTTTAGAGTTCGTTAACTAAATGTTAATCTAAATCGCTCTAGCTCTATGAAGAGCACCGTTATAGTAATCACAAAGACGACTTTTTAGTCAGTAAAAAATTTTTTTTTTTTTTTTTATATAAAAATTTTTCAAAAAATTTTTTGAAAAATTTTTGTCTATCTTAATTTGTAGTCGAGGTCCCGCCGAGGTGTCCAGTCCAAACGCGGATCTCGTACGACGCTCGGTTCCGGAGATATCCTCGATCGAAGATTTTCCAAAATGGCGGCGAACTGTCAAAGTCCGTCTTCGATCGAGTCTATCTCAGTCCCTATTGGTCGTAGAGCGTGGTGCTTGGACTTTCCTGGCTCGGCGCGACCTCCCCCACCCGATAGCAGTGCCAACTCAACTAAAAATTTCGTCGGCTCCAAATTTAAAATTTAGGGTCTCGTTTTGTAGATGAGGTCTCGCCGAGGTCCCCAGTCCAAACGCGGACCCCGTACGACTCCCGGTTCCCGAGCTATACACGATCGAAAATTTTCAAAATGGCGGCCGAACTGTCAAAATCGATTTTCGATCGTGTATATCTCAGGCCCCAATAGCCGCAGAGAAGTGGCGTTTGGACCTCCTTGACCAGCGTGACCTCCTCCACCCGGCGCGACCGTTTATTTTGTCCAAAAATTTTTCGGCTCCAATCCTCAAAAAAGTTTCAGATTCCTGTAGAGGACTGCCCACAGAGCCCCCCTGTCAAACTCCCGATCTCCCAGACCCCACGGTTCCCGAGATACAGCCTGTCAAAGTTTTACAGTGTGACGTCACAACTGTCAGGTGCTGGTCTTAATCGCGGATATCTCGGGTTCTAGGGGACGTAGGAGAGCCGGATTTCGACTGGGACAATAAGCTCGACTTGGGCTAGGCGTGGATATGGGTTTTGGCCGAAAAATTTTCAAGACGCCAAAAACGGTCGAAACCGGACTCGAGCCACTCTATAAGGCCTCCCAAGACTTCCCAAACAAGTCCGGTCTTTCTGCGCTTAGCGGTTCCGGAGATATCCGGGGTCAAAGTTTGCACATGAAAAAACAAAATGGACGTCAGAGGCCAAATTTCGCGCAACTTTGGCCCCGGAGGGGTTAGGGACCTACAATTTGGGTTTCTAGGTGTCAGAGGGACACTCTAAGTACTATGGTACACTTGTAATATTTTTAAAGTTATTATTTTCCAATATATGAGCAAAATTCGATTGAAAAATAATAACTCTGGAACCAATAGCGCTAAAAATCCAGAAAAAATATAACAATTATTTACAAATACAGGTCCATAAGCACACACATAAAAATTTAAAATTTTCTAAAAGACAAAGGAATTAAAAATAAAAATCACAAAAATTTACAAATTTAAAATTAATTCGAGAACTAGTAATCATAAAATTTTTATTTTAAAAGTTTTGCCTAGTATAAGCGAGCGCGCAACTTATAGCAGTTGAAAATTTTGAATTTTGAATAAGGTTCTCGAATTATTTAACGTCGAAAATACAATTTTGAACAATTTTTTAATTAAAAACTACTTAGCTTAAAAATCCAAAAGTTTCGCCAAAGGTGTTTTCTTATGGTCCTCCACGTGGCTGCAAAAGATGGTGGTCCTGGCGGGTCTCCTTCAAGGACCACGTGTCCACGTGGTACTTGTTTTTCTGCAATTATCTTCGGAGTCTTTCACCAGAAAAATCTGGTGAAAGTTGGGGAAGGTGCAGCTCCTGACTGCGCCTCAGGGGGCACAATAAAAATTTGGGGTCGTAGCACTCGTTTCACTGCCGTATCACTTTTTCACTTTTTCAATAACCTCAAATTGGGTTTTTCCGCACTCCTACTTCGGCGCTTGACGTATCGATGTCGCACAAGCCGGCTTCGGGTAGGGCACGTGATTCCGCGTCGACTGACACTTGAACCACTAAAATCGGTGCACTCTGAACCACTTTTTTGAATTTTTCAAGCGGGAGCTCGCGGAAAAAGCTGCTTATCGGGCGAGGGACGAGTCGCTACTGGGTTAGGTTAGGTTAGGTTAGGTTAGGTTAGGTTAGGTTAGGTTAGGTTAGGTTAGGTTAGGTTAGGTTAGGTTAGGTTAGGTTTTTTTTTTTTTTTTTTGAGGAGGGGAATAGGAAAACAGAGGGGCTAATGGTATACTCACGCTCTGTTTTCCTGGGATAAGGATGGGATGTTGGGGAGGAAATGAGGGAGTAGGATGAGGGGGGAAGTTTGGGGCGGGGAAGGGTAGGGGTAAAGATATTGAGGGTGAAGTGGGGTGAGAAATGAGGTAGGGTAGGTGGAAGGAGAGAAGTTTTGGGGTGTTTTTAGAAGAGGGGTGTAAGTCGGTGGTGGTTAGTTGTAGGAGAAGAGTGGAACCTATCATAACCCAATTACCACCGAACGCACCTCCGCTCCGTCCCGACCCATCATACCCGAGTGAGGCTCTTTTCTCTTTGTAAGAGGAAGAGTCCCAGTCATGCATGAAGAGTCGGAGCAGAGTTCGAAGTGCATTCAGTGGTATCAGTCAGTTATAGTCAGTCGTATTCATTAGTGTGTCGAAGTGGGTGAGTTTAGTTTTAGTTGAGTTGGTTTGTTGGGGTTTAGAGTCAGTCAACGTAGGGTCATAGTAAGTGGTAGTTGGAGTGGGTAAGTCAGTCAGGTGAGTCGGTTTGTTGGGGTTCGAGTCAGTGAATGTCAAGGTCAAAGTAAATAGTACGTATTCAAGGTGGAGCGGGTGTTGTGCATATATAGTTGTGTCGATTTGTTAAATAAGTTGATGACAAGGGGGGGGGGTTGTGATTTTATAGATTATAAGTATGTAGTTTGTTTGTCAAAGTGGGTCAAATAAGGGTGAGTTTGATTAGGGATAATGTAGAAGTGAAAAGATTGCAGATATGTATGATTGTGTGTTTAAAATGTAGAGAAAATCAAGAGTATGTAAGAAGTAAGTAAGTTGCTTGTCGAGGGTGAAATATTAGGTGGGGTTTTGGCAATTAGTTTAAAGGTGGGGGAGTTTTGTCAGATTAGTAAGTGGAGAGGGATGTGAAATAAGTTTTTCAGTAGGGTGAAATAAGTTTTTCAGGTTCATTGTTTTCGTTTTTAAACTTTGCAAATTTCTTAATAAATAACAGAGCAAATCAGGACTTTCAGCGTGTAGGCAGCGACAGCAACTTTCTTCTTATAGCAGCAGCCAGGTGTCTCCTGAGTGATGGTTCTAATGATGTGGGAAACCTAGAAACAAAAGTTTGCGCCGCAGTTGTGTGTTCCCGTGTCTGCTATCGGGTGAGGCGTCCATTCGCCGGCGTCAGTGCTGTCCTAAGGGAGGAATAATAATGGTGGACTGGCGAATTCGACCTCAGCAGCGGAGGGGACGGTAGTAGCGGCTGCATATGGTTGCTATAAATGTTTTGATTGAGAATTGGATAAACTTAAGCTAGCACGTGAAATTATACATTGGCATTAATCTTTAAACTAACAATGAGACATACAAAAGAAATAATGTAAAGTATATATGTGTTTTTTTTTTTTTTTTTTTTTTTTTTTTTTTTTTTTTTTTTTTTGTAGACCAGTTATAATATTTTTTTTTTTTTTTTTTTTTTTTTTTTTTTTTTTTTTTTTTTTTTTTTTTTTTTTTTTTTTTAGTACAATATAGTTATACATATTATACAGTTATAGAGAGCACAATACAATGTTATAGAGAGCACATATTATATTACGGACACAGCTCTGGCTTAAGCCTAGCACATTATAATACATGAGATCCTGGGTTAGGTTAGGTTAGGTTAGGTTAGGTTAGGTTAGGTTAGGTTAGGTTAGGTTAGGTTAGGTTAGGTTAGGTTAGGTTAGGTTAGGTTAGGTTAGGTTAGGTTAGGTTAGGTTAGGTTAGGTTAGGTTAGGTTAGGTTAGGTTAGGTTAGGTTAGGTTAGGTTAGGTTAGGTTAGGTTAGGTTAGGTTAGGTTAGGTTAGGTTAGGTTAGGTTAGGTTAGGTTAGGTTAGGTTAGGTTAGGTTAGGTTAGGTTAGGTTAGGTTAGGTTAGGTTAGGTTAGGTTAGGTTAGGTTAGGTTAGGTTAGGTTAGGTTAGGTTAGGTTTTTTTTTTTTTTTTTTTTTTTTTTTTTTTTTTTTTTTTTTTCCTGTCCGGGCGCATAGGCCCGGCCCGCGAGCTATCCTACAGCCTGTCTCTGACATAATTTATGGTCAGAGATATCCTTTTCCTCTTACATATTTCTCGCTTTCATTCATCATACTGTATCTTTCTTTCACTCTGTCCTCACTCTTGCTCCTCGATCTACTTAATCTACCTAAAGGTATTGATGAAACGAATTTTTATTTATTAGCATTAATAGTTAACTTAATTTCTATCTTAATCTCAAAATCTTATTGCAACCATTATTTTACATATCGATGGAGCATGGATAAAAGAGGGGGAGAGAGGGACAGAGAGAAGAAGGGGGGGGAGGGGGAATTGGGACGGGGAAGGATTGAGTTGGTTGTGGGGTTGGGGTACATGTAAGATCAGTGGGGGACATAATTTTATTACTTCTAAAAAACTTATTTTTACTTATTCTATTCATTTGTTACATACTTCTTATTTTTAATTTTCCTTATTACATATAGGTTTATTTATTTTTACAGTTTATATAATTTCCCAATTTCAAGGGTTTTTATCTTATACAATTATTACTTAATGTACATACTAATATATATCAATATATTGTCGTGCATTTTTTACCTGCTACTTGTTTCTATTATTTACTTTTATTACTACATGTTTACAGAATGCCAAAAATTTACTTCTAATTTCACAAATTTGAATTATATTTTCTAGATTTCCCGCAGTTATATCCGTATCGATTTCGTTCTCCACTTCGAACCTACGGCTCGCGAACACTGGGCAATCGGTGATAACGTGCATGGCGCTTTCTTCGACGCCTGGATCACAAATACACGCCGGGCTCTCCTTGCACTTAAATCTATGTAAATACGAGGAGAACCCGCCGTGCCCCGTCATCATTTGAGTGATATGTGAGTCTATGTCGATCTTCTTAATTGCCTTGTATGCTCTGATCACGTTGGGGAAGAAGATCTTGGTGGTTCCGGCCGTTGTACCTTCGGTGTAGCGCCGGTTCCATTCGACAAGCGACTCCTCGCGGATTCGTCGCTTGACGAATGAAACCGGACAGCTGCTGTAGTCAGGTTTTTTCTTTAAACCAATTGCTGCGCTCTTTGCTAGTTCGTCCGCCCTCTCATTTCCCACCACCCCCACGTGGGCCTTAACCCAAAACAGTTTGAGATTTTTATTATTGTCAATTATTTTATTTATGATTTCTCTGATCTTTACTGCGAGAGGATGCAGGGCGGAGGGATCTGTAACTGTTTCGAGGGCGGACCTCGAGTCGCAGAATATGTTTGAGATTGGCCTGGATCCACCAAAAGCCCTTCCAGCCGCTTCAGCTAGTGCGAGCAGCTCCGCTTGGTAGACGGAGCAGCACTCGTCCAACTTTAACTTTTTGGTTGCAATTTCGACGGTACCCTCCCAGACGGTCAGGGCTGCGCCAACTTTTCCATCTATCTTACTTCCGTCGGTGAAGATATTCAGGTTTCCGTTGAGATGCTGTTCGAGTGCTGCTTCGTCCATCACGTGTTCGAAGTAGAGTTCCCTACGTTTCGCAGGGTGTGGTAGTACCGTATGCGGCTCCGGTCTCTCAATTTCTCTGTCTCCTACTACTCTTCGGCAAAAGCCTTTCTTTGTCTCATAAAGAGAGGCTGCCTCCCTGATCCGAATGTCCAGGGGAAGCAAGCCGGCGAGTAGTAGCGCAGAGTTTTGTGAGACCGTTCGATACGCCTTTATCATCTTTTGGGCAAAGCCCCGTTGCACCGCATCAAGTTGCTTTTTGATGATAATCTTATTCGTGGCGGGTGCCCACGCTGCAGCCGCGTACATGATCGTCGGCTCCACCACAGCCGTATACAGGATCCTGATTATTTCGGGTTTAAGCCCCCAGTGTATTTTTGCCGTCCTAGATATTTGTTTGTAAAAATTTAGAGCCTTACGACAGACATTCGCGGCATGTGTATTAAAGGTCAACTTGTCGTCGATGGTGAGACCCAACAGTTTCATATCTCTAGAGTATTCAATGCTAATCCCGCCCATGCTCAAGCGAGGGGTGTCGTATTTAAGCTTGCGAGTTATGAGTATTGCTTTAGTTTTTTGAGGAGCAAATCTAAGCTTATTTCTGACACCCCACGCTCGAACATGCTCGAGTGCCGCATTCGCTTCTGTCTCTATATCAAGCGCTGTCTCACCATCGAAGACAAGTATAACATCATCCGCAAATGCCTGTACGTAAACTCCTCTGTTTTCCAAGTCTTGCAATAATGGGTCCAAGAGCAAATTCCATAACACCGGCCCTCCAATCGACCCTTGGACGCATCCCTTTTCCGTCTCCTTGATGTACTCCTCCCCGGCGTAACGTACTCTTACTTTACGTTGGCAAAGATAGCTGTCGATCGCCCTCCTCTCGTTTATGGGACACTTTTCCTCAGCCAATCGGACTCTTATTGCTGGCCACCACGCGCTGTCGAAGGCTCCCTCTATGTCCAATGATACCAATGTTATTATTCGTTTTTGGTTTAATCTGGTGTTTATATGTTGCATTAGGACATAGAGAGAGTCTTCGGTGCACCTTTGGGGCATGAATCCAAATTGGCGAGTACTCATCCGCGGTAAAATGTGAAACTTAACTCGGGCGATCAGCATCTTTTCGTAAATCTTTCCCAGAACGGGGAGGAGTCCAATCGGTCTCAGAGATTTTGGGGTCGTGTAGTCTTCTTTGCCGGGCTTTCTTAGCACCACCACTACCGCCTCCTTCCATGATCTCGGAAAGTATCCGCATCTCAGACATCCATTCAGGATGCCCAGGAAGAGGATCGGGTCGCTCCTTATCGCTTCCACGCAGATGTCGGCTGTGAAGCCGTCAACTCCGGGGGCCTTCTTAGGGTTGAAGGAAAACATCGCACTTTTGAGTTCCATCATTGTGAAGGGTAAGTTGCAAGAATCATCTTGTTCCCCAGCATTTACTTGTTTTGCTTTCTCCCTAATGGTGCGATGCTCCTCGCTGTCATCTTCAATTCTGTCTTCCGGGTAAAAGATCTGAGCTAACGCTTTTACTGACCCTTTGGCGTCCAGCAATTTTCCTTCAACCCTAAGAGGTTGATCTTCCTCCCTTGAGGTCGTCCTCCCGATCACTCTATAGATGGAGTTCCACACACCTTCCCTGTCCTGCTCGCCACAGAAGTTTTTCCAACTCTCTATCTTTGCCTTGTTAACCATTGTTTCATACTCTGCTTTATGTTTCAGGTACTCTTCAACAACCCTCGGTCTTCGGTCTGCTGCGGCGCATCGGATTCTTCGCTTCCTGGTGGTAACCTGCTTCTTCAGTTCGGCGAGTTCTTCGGACCACCACGGCTTGGTGAGTGTTTGTGTATGTTTCTTTTTAGGTAGTGTATGTGTGCATGTCTGTGTTATTATGTTTGTGTATTTATCTACTATCTTGTCAATTTCTTCTGTATTTTTAATTTCAATTATTTCTGTAAGTGTTAATTTGTTTTCGGTTTTTAATTGGTCCATTTTTCTACGAAAAATGTCCCAATTGCCCTTTTTCGTGTTATATATTCTTGTGGTTCGGTGTATCTGTGTGCCTGTAGATTTGTGTTGTCGTATGTTAAGTGTTATGCCGTTATGATCCGAACTCGTAAATCCTTCGTCGACTCTCCAGTCCTCCACCAGGGTGAGCAAATCCTCCGAACAGGCCGTGACGTCCACATGGCTACAGTACCTCTTTCCACCTCTTACTGTATCGAAGGTTGGTGAAGAGCCCCTGTTTAGTATATGCATGCCTAATTCATCTAGCGCGCTTCGTAGGTCCTCTCCTCTATGGTTTGTTATTCTGCTTCCCCACCAAGTACTCCACGCATTGAAGTCACCTCCAACTATTATCCGGCCGGGGCCTAGCGTTTTAACAATCTTGGTGAGGTGCTCAAGGTACGGGGTTATGGGCTGGTCTGGCTCAATATATATAGATACCAGCGTGATCTTCCAGGCGCTGGTCTGGACTCCCACCACCGTGATGTTGTTGGTGGTGAGTTTCGGATACTGTACTATGTCCAATGTTGCGTCGAAAACAACTATTGATGATTTTACAGTATCCTCTCCCTGTTCAGCGCACTGAAAGACCCTTACGCCCTGGTGACTCTTCATCTTTTTGGCCCGGCCCACGTAAGGCTCCTGTATAAGCGCAACTGCAAACTTGCGTTTGGTAGCTTCAATCAACAACTCTTCTGTGGCGAGCAGCTTCCTCTGGAGGTTGGCTTGCACTAATTTATAGCTTAAGGTGCCCTCAGCAATACGCCACGGTAGATCTCGCTAGTGAATCCCACTTGCGCCTTACCGGGCACTCATTGCTGAAGGCACTATGGTCAATTCTCGCTGCTTTTGCTTTGACGCAATTCGTGCAGCGAGGAGGGACATCAGCCAGCCATTCCGCGCACTCGGTCTTTAAGTGTGAACCTCCGCAGTGGCTGCACACGTCGACAGCTCTGGTACAGAATCGCTTTCCATGTCCGTACCCCAAACAGCGCGAGCACTGTATTAGGGGGGATTGGTCCGCGACCCTGATCCTCTGCATGTCAACGTGTACTGCCCCCGCCTTGGTCACACGTTGCCAGATCTGTGGCGAAACTTTTATCACGATGTGCGCGGTCAGGTGGTTCCTCGCCTTCCGTCTAAATCGAACCTCCATTCGATTTTCCTCCTCCCCCAAATCTCCAAGCAAATGCCGGTTTTGGGTCCTTATAGCTTTTACCACTTCCTCGTCAGAGATGTTTTGTAGGACGTTGTATAATATTATTAGGGGGTCCTTGTTTTTGATTTCTTCCACTTCCAAGTCTACATTGTCCTCCCCTATTTTATTCCTAACTTTTCCGATTTCACTCTGACTACTACATCCTACTATTACCTTCCGGTCTTTGGTTTTCCTCATTCTGTCTATTCTTAATCCTTCCTCCTTGGCATTTACTGTGTGTCGCACCCTCTCGTAAACCTGCTCACCGGATTCCAGCTTATCCTTTGAGGTGATGACGATCGAGTACATAGGTTTCCTCTCCGGAGACTGGTTCTTTGGCGTCGCGGCTACTATGCTTGCGTAAGTTTCCCTATTCTCCATCACCTCTTGTTGCTTCTTTATTACTTTTGCTAGATTCTCCATTTCTTTCTTGTTTTCATTCAGTAATTTAGTGTGTTCTTCCAATTTCTTTACAAATTCTATCTCTTGTATTCCCTGTCTTTCTAATTCTGTCTTTTGTTTATTTGCTATCGATGTGTCTTTTTCCCCTACTACAGGTGATACTGGTTTTAATTTTTCGCTTCTTTTTTCAAAATCGAGTTCCTTAACTATTTCATAAAGCCTATCTACAGTTTCTAACACTTCGTTCTTTATATCCTTCCTTAGATTGTGACTATTTCCTAGGTTAATTTTAATTTTTAGTAAGCAGGCTTTTGCTTCTGCGGTTTTTGTCCGGTATCTTGGGGACTTCTCAGCCTCGGGCACCAATGTCTTTGTCGCCGTCCTCAACCTAGCCTTGGGAGCTTTGACTTCAGTGCTCACAGAGAGAGCTCTCTGCTTTGGTATCGCTCCCGATTGTGTTACAACCTTTGGCTGTAGAGGCGGCGTCATCGACATCCTGGCTTCGATTTCCCCTATGCTACGTCTAACCTTAGCTGACGTTTGTTCACTATCACTTTTGCTTTCGCTGAGGTCAATCAAGGGTACTGCTTTTTCTTTCATCCTATTGTCTTCACTTGGAGATGTCATTGTGGTCATGGGAACAGTTTCCTTATGAGGAGTTCTATTTGCACAAAACATGTTTTGTCAGGTTCTATAGGCCTAGCTCGCTATCTACTATTAGACGTGTAAAGAGCGTCTCTAGTAGGATTAAATATGTATAAATTAATTATTATTATTTTGTCAATAAGCACTCAGGTAAAAAATGCAATAAAATATATATGAGCTGATTTAGTTTTAAAATATACTTAAGCTAATACAACATCAAAGTCAAAATGTTCAATATAATACAGTTTGCTCTATGTAGAGCTATATATAAGCATCAGCTCTCCAGGAGCTTGTCATATAATTACAAAAGGAAAAAAATTTTTAAGTAAAAATTTTTCAAAAATTTTGCAAAATTTATCTCAACAGCTTTTGATTCGCCCGTATAGACCAGGCCTCGCCGAGTACCCCAGTCCAAACCCGAGTCCTGTACGACTCTTGGTTCCCGAGATATCCTCGATTGAAATTTTCCAAAATGGAGGTCGAACTGTCAAATCCGACTTTCAATCGAGTATATCTCGGGTTGCAGTGATCGCAGACTAGTGATGATTGGGTTTTTCTGGCTCAGCGCGACCTCCTCCACCAGGTTCTGTCGTTTATACGAGTCAATTTTTCGTTGGCTCGAATGTCAAAAATTTTGGCACAACAGGGTAGGCCAGGCCCCGCCGAGGTCGCGAGTCCAAACGCGGACCTCCTACGACGCTCGGTTCCTGAGTTATACTCGATCAAAAATTTTCAAAATGGCGGTCGAACTGTCAAAACCTGTTTTTGATCGAGTATATCTCCGGTTCCAGTAGTCGCAGAGCAGTGGCGATCGGATCCTCTGACTCGGCGTGACCTCCCCTATTCCGTATGAGCACTATCTCGGCCCAACAATTTTTCGGCTCGGATCCCCGTAAAAGTAATTTTCCCTTAAAGAGGGAAATCAATATGACTCCTCTGTCGAAATCCCGATCTCCCAGCACTCCCAGTTCCCAAGATATGGCTTGCTGAAGTTTTGCAAAGTGACGTCACTAATGTCAAAGTCTTCGCGTTATCGCCTATATCTTGGGTTCCAGGGGTCGTAGGAGAACCGGACTTCGACCAGGGCACTTGGCTCGACTTAAGCTAGGGGTATAGATGGGTTTCAGCCAAAAAAATTTCAAAACGTCAAAAACGGTTAAAACCAAACTTGAACCGGTCTCTACAGTCTCCCAACACTCCCTGCACAAATCCGGTCTCTCTATCTCAACCTGTTCCGGAGATATCCGGGGTCAAAGTTTGCACTTGTAAAAACAAAATGGACGACGGAGGCCGAATTTCGCGCAACTTTGGCCCCGGAGAGGTTAGGGACCCACAATTTTGGTTCCCAAGTGTCCTAGGGGTACTCTAGGTGCTATAGTACCCTTAAAATATTTTTATATATAATAGTTTTGTATATATGTACAAAATTCAATTAAAATTTAATATCTCCGGAACCAAGAGAGCTAAAATTTTGGAAAAAATTCTACAAATACCTATAAATAGGGGTCCACATATGTACACACAATAATAAAAATTTTTGTCAAAAATAAAGAAATTAAAAATAAAAAACACAAATTTTCACAAAATTAATTATAATTCAGGAACCCTGGCCGAAAAAATTTTGAAAATAAGAAATTTGGATTAAAGAATTAAGCGCGCAACAGATAGATTAAGAAAAAATATAGGGTCTGCCTGAAGTTCCTGAGTTATTCCAAGTCGAAAATTCAATATTTAACAATTTTTTATTACAAAACTACTTATCTTAAAAATCCAAATTTTGCGCCGAAGGTGTTCTCTTGTGTCCCTCTACGTGGCTGCAGAAGATGGTTGTCCTAGCAAGTCTCCTTCTTGGTGCACGTGGCCACGTGCTTTTTGCTTTTCAAGGTTTTTCTCCGGAAAAGCGTCCCGGAAAATTCCGGAAAAAATTCCAAAATTAAGCGCTCCAGATTCCGCTTCCGCTCGCAATATAAAAAGTTGGGGTCGTAGATCTTGTTACTGCAGCGTTTGAGTTCAAAGGTTTGAACTCGTGTTAAGTATAACCTCAAAAATGGTTATCTGCTTCTCCTACTTCGACACTGCAATCCTCGGATTAGCGCAAATCGGTATCGAGTAGGGCACCACTTAACACATCTATAGACACTTTTTGCACAAAGATACGATCACTTAAACCCACTTTTTTGAATTTTTCCGTGCAGAGCAACGTGGAAACGATGTTGTTCTGGCGAGTGTTGGCTCGGAACTTGGTTAGGTTAGGTTAGGTTAGGTTAGGTTAGGTTAGGTTAGGTTAGGTTAGGTTAGGTTAGGTTAGGTTAGGTTAGGTTAGGTTAGGTTAGGTTAGGTTAGGTTAGGTTAGGTTAGGTTAGGTTAGGTTAGGTTAGGTTAGGTTAGGTTAGGTTAGGTTAGGTTAGGTTAGGTTAGGTTAGGTTAGGTTAGGTTAGGTTAGGTTAGGTTTTTTTTTTTTTTTTTTTTTTTTTTTTTTTTTTTTCCTGTCCGGGCGCATAGGCCCGGCCCGCGAGCTATTTCCCTAACGTTGTCAGGGGATGGGGTATATGGGCTTACTTTATTATAATTTTCTTAATACTATTACAACGGTTATTTTAATATCTTACTTTTTATTATAAACACGTATATCTTATATCTATAGTTTTCAGCTTAGTAGTTTTTATTTATTTATTATTTTTAACATGAGTACAGACTTATAATTTTACAATTAAATGTTGCACACATTTTTCATGTCTTACTTTTATTTCTTAACTTATATACCTATAGCTATAGTTTTTCTTAATTTTTACTATTTTGATACACTTTTCTTTCTTTTATTTTATACCAATTTCAACATGTGTACATACTTATAATTTTACAACTAAATGTTGCACACATTTTTCATATTTTAGGTTATTTTTAAAACAGTATACAATAAAACAGCAGAATGACCATTATTCTCTAGTCTTATTCCTATTTATCGCCTTTTTTGTTACCATTGTGCAGAATGCTAGCAGATATGGTCTGGATTCCTTTCCTGACATCATTTCGCACAATGATGCTTTGGTAAGTTTGATATCTGTTGCTGATTCCAGATCATATCTGTCCGCACCATGCTGAGGGCATTCTAATAACAAGTGCTCAACAGTTTCTTCTTTTTCAGGGTCGCAGACACATGAAGGACTATCTTTACACTTGAAGCGATTCAAGTATGCCGAGAATCCTCCATGGCCCGTCAACACCTGCGTCAGAATAGGGTCAATTTTGAATTTTTTAATTATTCTAAAAGCTTCCGTTACATTTGGGAAAAAGATCTTTGTAACCGATGCAGTTTCACTTTCTTGGTACCTCAACTCCCATTTCTTTACAGTATCTCTCCTAATTTCACTCTTCGCATACGAGACAGGGCAGCTATTATATTGTGGTGCAGTTTTTATGTTTAACGCTGCTTGCTTAGCCAACTCGTCGGCCCTCTCATTACCGAGTACTCCGACGTGGGCTTTCACCCAGTATAATTTTATTTCGCAGCCTTTTCCCCTTAGGACCTTGATATTACGCCTAATTTTAAAGGCCAGAGGGTGGTAGGTGTCCGCATTTGAGACAATTTGAAGAGCAGACCTCGAGTCACTCAGCACAGCCACCTCGTTTTGCTTTTCTCGCAACATAAGCTCGGTCGCTTGATAAAGTGCATAGAGTTCAGCTTGGAAGACTGTGCAGAATGACTCGAGTTTCATCTTTTTGGTCTTTGTCTCTTTCCCATTTGACCAATATGTGAGTGCTGCTCCGACTTTCCCCTCCAGTTTACTCCCGTCCGTGTAGATTTGAATTTCCGGGAGCTGTTGTTGTTCTGGGGCGTCGGGCGTCATATCGTGAAGGTCGTGGAATTGTACATCTATCTCTTCAGCAGGATGTAAGGCCTCTAGCACGCTTACTCGCCTTTCTATATTCCTTTTGCCATAATCCAGGTCTGTTGGCATGTTTCTTTTTGCTTCATACAGCTGAGCTGCTTCCCGGACCCTAAGGTCAAGTGGAATCAGCCCAGCTAGCACGAGTACTGCATTGAGAGACGCTGTCCTGTAGGCTTTACAGATCTTTTGAACGAACCCACGCTGTATGGCGTTCAGTTGTTTTTGAACCATTATTTTGTTTGCTGCTGGTGCCCATATGCTCGCTGCGTACAATACTACAGGCTCTATAACTGCCACGTATATCGTCCTGACAATCTCCGGACTAAGACCCCACTCAATCTTTGCTGTCTTTGCCAGTTGTTTGAAAATGTTGGCAGCCTTACGACAGACGTTGGATACGTGATTGTTAAATGTAAGTTTTTCGTCTATCGTAAGGCCCAACAACTTAATTTCTTTAACAATTGGTATGTCCACCCCGCCCATGTGCATGACTGGGGTGTCAAATTTAAGTTTCTTTGTTATTATCATGGCGTTCGTTTTGTGTGCCGCGAAACGTAACTTATTTTTGTTACCCCAGTCAAACACATGAGCCAGTGCCTCGTTGACATTTCTTTGTATTTTGGCGGATGTCTGCCCGGAGAATATCATGACGACATCGTCTGCAAAAGCCTGTACGTAGACTCCACGTGCCGTTAATTCGTTCAAAAGTGGGTCCAACAGTATATTCCACAGCGTGGGTCCGCCTATTGAGCCCTGGATACAACCTTTGTTGGTAACTTTACTAAAGGTTTTTCCGGCGTAGTTAATAATAACTCTTCTATCCTGGAGGTAGTTATTCATTAGCTTTCTTAAATTTAAGGGACATTTTAGGTTCATCAACTGATTCTTAATGGATGGCCACCATGCCCCATCAAACGCACCTTCGATATCTAGGGACACGATGACTATTAACTCTTTACGTTGGAGGCTCGCTTGAATCTGGTGCATGAGGTCGTATAATGCGTCCTCGGTACTTCGCTGAGGGACAAAGCCGTACTGTCTGGGGTTGGTCTTGGGTAGTAGGTGCCACCTTATTCTCCTCATTACCATTTTTTCAAATACTTTCCCCAGAACTGACAATAGCCCAATCGGTCGGTACGACTTTGCCTGGCTGTAGTCGCTTTTCCCGGGCTTACGCAATACTACGACCGCAGCCTTCTTCCAAGGTATTGGAAAACATGAAAGGGAAAGGCATTTGTTTATAATTCCCAAGAATACTTCCCTTTCCGCAGATATAGCTCTATGACAGATATCTGCCGTGAAGCCATCTGGACCTGGTGCCTTCTTTGGGTTAAAACTGCTGATAGTCCTTTGAAGTTCCGAACTTGTGAACGGTGGGTCAACTGTATCGTCGGGTGTCGCTTCGGAAATACTTTCGGCTATGCTTCTAATTGTTTTATGAATTTCACTATCCGTATTACAATTATCATCCGGAAAGAACGTATTTCCGAGCAACTCTACAGACTTTTCTGGGCCCAGTACCGATCCGTTTTCTTCCAGCAGTTGATCCTCTTGTCTTCCCGTTTTCCTTCTTATCACTCTATACACCCTGTCCCACATGCTTTCCGTTTCCTGCTTTGTACAAAAAGATTTCCAACTTTCTGTTTGTGCCTGTCTTGCGCTAATTTCATATTCTGTTTTTGCTTTCAGGTATTCGTCTACAACGTGTTGCCGTCTTCGTGGTGCCGCGCATCGGATCCTGCGTCTCTTCGTGTTCACCGCACGCTTCATCTGTTCCAGTTCGTCGGTCCACCAGGGTAAGTTATACTTCCTATTTTTATTTTTATATATTGGTATAGAATTTTGACAAGCTGTTTTTAAACTGTTAATGTATTTTTCGACTATATTTTCTAATTGTTCCTTATTTTCTATTTTCCCAATTTCTTCTAAAGTTACACAATTTTGTATTAATGTTTGCTTGACTTCCCCGGTGAACCGAACCCAGTCAGCTTTGCGGGTGTTGTGGTTAGGTTAGGTTAGGTTAGGTTAGGTTAGGTTAGGTTAGGTTAGGTTAGGTTAGGTTAGGTTAGGTTAGGTTAGGTTAGGTTAGGTTAGGTTAGGTTAGGTTAGGTTAGGTTAGGTTAGGTTAGGTTAGGTTAGGTTAGGTTAGGTTAGGTTAGGTTAGGTTAGGTTAGGTTAGGTTAGGTTAGGTTAGGTTAGGTTAGGTTAGGTTAGGTTAGGTTAGGTTAGGTTAGGTTAGGTTAGGTTAGGTTAGGTTAGGTTAGGTTAGGTTAGGTTAGGTTAGGTTAGGTTAGGTTAGGTTAGGTTAGGTTAGGTTAGGTTAGGTTTTTTTTTTTTTTTTTTTATAAAAGTGGTTTGAGGGTGGTATGAGATGTTTGATCCTGGCAGCAGGGGTTCAGCGCTATTGGTATACACATTCCCTCTGCCGCCAGTGTTTGGGACATCAGAGGTTCAGCGCTAATGGTATACACATTCCCTCTGATGTCCCTTAGGTGGTGGTGTAGGTGAGGGAAAAGTGGGTTGTTTGTATATGTTGGGTTGGGGGAAGACGGTGGTTGTGAGGTTTGGAGTGAAGGAGGGTGGATTGGAGGATAGGGGTTGTGGAGGAAGAGGGCTGTAATAGAAGGGGAAAGGGGAGGGAACCTTATCTTAACCTAAACACCGCTGAGCGCACCTCTACCCAGCCCCGACCTGTCACACGCGATAGTGACGCTTAACTCACTAAGAAGGAAAGAGCCCTTATCGCGCGTGAGTAGTCAGAGCAAAGTTCAAGCACGCTCAGCGGTGTAAGTCAGTCGAGTCAGTGTGAAAGTCGAAGTAGGTGTAATTCAAAAAGTGGGTTGGGTAAGTCGAGTCAGTGTCAATCAAAAGTGGGGTGGGTCAATCGGGTCGGTGTTACAGTGGGTGTAGGTCGAGAAGTGGGGTGGCATGTACAAAACACATGATCAATAATAAAAGGGGAGTGCGATATTTTATAAAAGGGTTGGAATAGTCGTAAGCAGATGTAATGCTGTAAGTTTGTTTGAAGTGAGTTGGGTGGAAGGTAGTGATGATACAAGTTGTTGAAAAAGGTGTTGTAAAGTGGGTTGGGTAAGTCGAGTCGGTGTCAATCAAAAAGTGGGGTGGGTCAATCGGGTCGGTGTTGCGGTGGGTGTAGGTCGAGAAGTGGGGTGGCATGTACAAAACACATGATCAATAATAAAAGGGGAGTGCCATATTTATAAAAGGGTTGGAATAGTCGTAAGCAGATGTAATGCTGTAAGTTTGTTTGAAATGAGTTGGGTGGAAGATAGTGATGATACAAGTTGTTGAAAAAGGTGTTGTAAAGTGGGTTGGTGTGCAGAGGGCATGAGATGGGGTGTGCCCTCTGAGACTCTGCGAGTGTCCCTTAGACGACTTCTACGTCACCCACGGGAAGATAGGGGGCAGTCCTATTCTAAAGCCGGGACCGCTCGGCGGTAGGTCGGTGTTACAGTGGGTGTAGGTCGAGAAGTGGGGTGGCATGTACAAAACACATGATCAATAATAAAAGGGGAGTGCCATATTTTATAAAAGGGTTGGAATAGTCGTAAGCAGTTGTAATGCTGTAAGTTTGTTTGAAGTGAGTTGGGTGGAAGATAGTGATGATACAAGTTGTTGAAAAAGGTGTTGTAAAGTGGGTTGGTGTGCAGAGGGCATGAGATGGGGTGTGCCCTCTGAGACTCTGCGAGTATCCCTTAGACGACTTCTACGTCACCCACGGGAAGATAGGGGGCGGTCCTATTCTAACGCCGGGACCGCTCGGCGTAATGCTGTAAGTTTGTTTGAAGTGAGTTGGGTGGAAGATTGTGATGATACAAGTTGTTGAAAAAGGTGTAGTAAAGTGGGTTGGTGTGCTGAGGGCATGAGATGGGGTGTGTCCTCTGAGACTCAGCGAGTGTCCCTTGGACGACTTCTACGTCACCCACGGGAAGATAGGGGGCGGTCCTATTCTAACGCCGGGACCGCTCGGCGGTAGGTCGGTGTTACTGTGGGTGTAGGTCGAGAAGTGGGGTGGCATGTACAAAACACATGATCAGTAATAAAAGGGGAGTGCCATATTTTATAAAAGGGTTGGAATAGTCGTAAGCAGATGTAATGTTGTAAGTTTGTTTGAAGTGAGTTGGGTGGAAGATAGTGATGATACAAGTTGTTGAAAAAGGTGTTGTAAAGTGGGTTGGTGTGCAGAGGGCATGAGATGGGGTGTGTCCTCTGAGACTCTGCGAGTGTCCCTTTGACGACTTCTACGTCACCCACGGGAAGATAGGGGGCAGTCCTATTCTAACGCCGGGACCGCTCGGCGGTAGGTCGGTGTTACAGTGGGTGTAGGTGGAGAAGTGGGGTGGCATGTACAAAACACATTGGTCAATAATAAAAGGGGAGTGCCATATTTATAAAAGGGTTGGAATAGTCGTAAGCAGATGTAATGCTGTAAGTTTGTTTGAAGTGAGTTGGGTGGAAGATAGTGATGATGCAAGTTGTTAAAAAGGTGTTGTAAAGTGGGTTGGTGTGCAGAGGGCATGAGATGGAGTGTGCCCTCTGAGACTCTACGAGTGTCCCTTAGACGACTTCTACGTCACCCTCGGGAAGATAGGGGGCGGTCCTATTCTAACGCCGGGACCGCTCGGCGGTAGGTCGGTGTTACAGTGGGTGTAGGTAGAGAAGTGGGGTGGCATGTACAAAACACATGATCAATAATAAAAGGGGAGTGCCATATTTTATAAAAGGGTTTGAATAGTCGTAAGCAGATGTAATGCTGTAAGTTTGTTTGAAGTGAGTTGGGTGAAAGATAGTGATGATACAAGTTGTTGAAAAAGGTGTTGTAAAGTGGGTTGGTGTGCAGAGGGCATGAGATGGGGTGTGCCCTCTGAGACTCATGCGAGTATCCCTTAGACGACTTCTACGTCACCCACGGGAAGATAGGGGGCGGTCCTATTCTAACGCCGGGACCGCTCGGCGTAATGCTGTAAGTTTGTTTGAAGTGAGTTGGGTGGAAGATTGTGATGATACAAGTTGTTGAAAAAGGTGTAGTAAAGTGGGTTGGTGTGCTGAGGGCATGAGATGGGGTGTGTCCTCTGAGACTCAGCGAGTGTCCCTTGGACGACTTCTACGTCACCCACGGGAAGATAGGGGGCGGTCCTATTCTAACGCCGGGACCGCTCGGCGGTAGGTCGGTGTTACTGTGGGTGTAGGTCGAGAAGTGGGGTGGCATGTACAAAACACATGATCAGTAATAAAAGGGGAGTGCCATATTTTATAAAAGGGTTGGAATAGTCGTAAGCAGATGTAATGCTGTAAGTTTGTTTGAAGTGAGTTGGGTGGAAGATAGTGATGATACAAGTTGTTGAAAAAGGTGTTGTAAAGTGGGTTGGTGTGCAGAGGGCATGAGATGGGGTGTGTCCTCTGAGACTCTGCGAGTGTCCCTTAGACGACTTCTACGTCACCCACGGGAAGATAGGGGGCAGTCCTATTCTAACGCCGGGACCGCTCGGCGGGGTTAGGTTAGGTTAGGTTAGGTTAGGTTAGGTTAGGTTAGGTTAGGTTAGGTTAGGTTAGGTTAGGTTAGGTTAGGTTAGGTTAGGTTAGGTTAGGTTAGGTTAGGTTAGGTTAGGTTAGGTTAGGTTAGGTTAGGTTAGGTTAGGTTAGGTTAGGTTAGGTTAGGTTAGGTTAGGTTAGGTTAGGTTAGGTTAGGTTAGGTTAGGTTAGGTTAGGTTAGGTTAGGTTAGGTTAGGTTGGGGTGTAGTGCTGGTCGCCTCCTCGTATGCCCGACTGCTACCTTTCTTCCTCCTTTTGGGGGGGAAGGGTAGTAGTGGGGCTGGTGCACCCTGGGCACTGTCAATAACTTCTCCTCCTTTTGAGGGGATCTTATTGACAGTGAGCGAAATGACCGGCGAGAGGGGACCTTCTTCGCGTGATCTACACGGTTTGTGTAGAACTCGCGCAGAAGGTCGAGCGGAGGCTCTGTGGGAGCGGAGAGCATCCCGGCTCGTAAGCCGCGTCGGGGGCCCTATGCGTGCCCGTTAGGGCAACGTGTATCGGGACCGACGTGGCCAGACGAGACGGAATGACACGAGGGCTCTCCACGTGTCCCTCTGAACAGCAGAGGGCACAGTGGACGAGCAAGGCTCGCGTAGCGAGCGGAGAGGCGGTGGATCCGTGATGGATCGGAGTGCGGCTGCGCGCGGCGACTCTCAGTGGGTGGCTGGTCCTTTGGATCGGCTGCGTGCTGGGAGTCGCCGCGTGGAGCAAACCGAATCCTAAGGTTCGGGGGTTGCCGAGAGGAGTGTTCGCGTTCGCGAGTCCGGAGCCGCATCGCATTCTGCGGTGCGACTCCGGGCTCGCGCGCGGACATGGTCAGCGGGAAGCTTGGCCGCTAGACCCCCCAGGGGGAGCTCTGCCCCTAAACGGAGCAAACAAATCATGAATATGGCGCATTTGAAACTGACTACCCAGGAGGGTCTCGCCGGTATGTCCGACGAGGAATCCCTCCGTGCTTCGGCACGCAGCCCCACGTACTCTGGGGGGGGCACAAATCGCCAGAAGGGAGGAGTCCTAAAAACAATAAAAAAGAAGAAGAAGAAGGATGCTGACGTAGTCATTCCCGAAAAGGTAACGAGTGACAAGTCAGCGGTACAAATATTAGGATCGCTCGGATCCATCTGCAGAGCTGCCGAAAGCAGCAAGCAACAAGAGGAGGAATTTTCCAGCGACAACGATAGCCTGCTCGCCGTAGAGCCAAGGTTGTCTGACCTGGAGGAGAAGAGAATCCGCCGGAGACAGTTCTTAGCGGAGAAGAAAGACCAGACGAGCTTGGAGCTCGAGAACGAGCTCGAGACTAAAGCGCTGTCTCTCCACATAGAGAGAACAAGGCTTAGCCAACTGGGAGATAAGCTGTCCGACGAACAGCTGTCCTTTGAGCTAAGCAGGCGGGCGGAGGATGATCTGGACATAATTTCCAAGGTCACTTCGAGGTCCGGACACCTGAAAGGCACGTTCCAACGCGCCTTGAAGGACTCCGTGGCCTCCCTGAAGACGGTGGTGCAGACGCTCTACAAGCGTACTGCTAATACCGAAACGGCAAATTTATTAGCTGCCAATGAAAAGCTGCAAAGCGAGGTGGGCATGCTCCGCCAGGAATTAGCGGCGCTGAGCAAACAAGTTCAGCAGAGAGATGACGCCCCTTTGACTGTGACCCCGGCGCCAACAGTGGACACGGAGATGGCGAGTGTGCCGGGTCCCCTGGACTCACAGTCCTTGGAGGTTGTGACGCGTTCCATCTTCGAGCAAGTGGGTAAGATGGTCAATGCACGGATCGAGGGGTTGAGCGATCGACTCCTGCCCGCGAAGCGCGTCCGACCCCCTCTAGCCGTAGACTGTAGGAGGGAGGCCGAGCAGAAAGCAGGCCAAGTGCAGCCAGGCCCTAGTGGTCTGAGAAGCGCGGCCCAAAATAAGCCGACCAAGGGGAAAGTTACACCTGGTCTTCCAACAAAAGGGAAACCGGCTGTTTCAGTACCGGCCTCAGTGGCAGACGAGGAGAGCTGGTCTGTGGTGACGAGGAGAGGTAAGCCGGCAAAGAAGGCTAACGCACCGGCCAAGAAGAGTCCTCCACCTCCCTCGAAGAGGCAGAAACTGCGGACCCCGCGATCCTCAGCGGTTGTGATCACGCTCAACCCCGAGGCCGAGGACAAAGGCGTCACATACGCCAGCGTCCTGGCAGACGCTCGCAATAAGATCTCCCTTGCGAGCTGCGACATCTCTGGGCTCCGATTCCGCAGAGCGGCAACTGGGGCGCGGATACTGGAAATTCCGGGGGCAGCGAGTGGCGGTAAAGCCGACACCCTGGCTCAAAAACTGCGGGAGACGCTGGACCCGGCGATGGTCAAGGTGTCGAGGCCGACTAAGTGTGCTGAGCTCCGCATCACGGGGTTAGACGACGCCACGACATCGCCGGAGGTGGCCGCGGCGGTCGCAAGCCAGGGAGGCTGCCTTGTGGACTCGGTGCGAGTCGGCGAAATCAGGCGCGACCGACAGGGAGCCGGCACAGTATGGGTGAGATGCCCGGTGGAGGCTACCAGAAAACTGGAGAAAGAGGGGCGTCTCCTGGTGGGCTGGGTCGCGGCCCAGATAAAACTCCTGGAACCTCGCCGGATGAGGTGCTACAGGTGCCTTGAAAATGGCCACGCGCGCGCACTGTGCACCTCAGAGGTGGACCGCAGCGGTGAATGTTACCGCTGCGGGCAAGAGGGCCATAAAGCGGCCAGCTGCTCAGCGGACTCGGCCAGGTGCTCCCTGTGCAAGGCTGCCAACAAGCCGGCCAACCATAGGCTGGGAAGTAAATCCTGCTCCCCGCCTAAACCGAAGAGGGCGCAAAAAGCGCCGCCTAGGAGCGCAGCTCAAAGCTGTCCTCCAAGGAATGAGGTGGAGATGGACACCAGTAATATTTAGTATGGCCCACCAAATACTGCAGGGCAACCTCAATCACTGTGCCAATGCTCAGGATTTGCTTATGCAAAGCATGGCACAGTGGCTGATCGAGGTCGCAGTAGTTGCCGAGCCATACTTCGTCCCTCCTCGGAATAACTGGGTGGGGGATGTTGATGGCTCGGTGGCCATTGTGGCGAGTCCTGGAGCTCCGCCTCTCTCTGTAGTGGCCAGAGGTAGAGGATACGCAGCAGTAAAGTGGCGAGGGATCGCAATCATCGGAGTATATTTCTCTCCGAACAGATCCCTCGCCGAGTTCGAGACTTACCTGGTCGGGCTGGGGGCCTTCATTGGACAGCTGCTGCCCTCCCCAGTGCTGGTCGCTGGGGACCTCAACGCCAAGTCGACGGCGTGGGGGTCTCCAGCGTCCAATGTTTTCGGTGCATCCCTTGAAGAGTGGGTAACCATGTCGAGCCTGATTGTGCTAAACTGTGGTTCCGAGGACACGTGCGTGCGCCACAACGGAGGGTCGATCGTGGACATAACGTTCGCATCACCCTCTGTAGCGCAGCACGTCCGTAATTGGAGAGTCGTCACAGACGAAGAGACGGCCTCGGACCACCGCTACATCAGGTTCGACTTCTCCACTGCAGCCGACGCTACCTGCACTGGAAGACAGAGAGAAGGCTTACCAAAATGGGTATTGGGGCGGCTCGATAAGGAGCTGCTAATGGAGGCGGCGATCGTCGAGGCGTGGCAGGAGAGACCACGAGAAGAGCCGCTGACCCTGAATATTGACCGGGAAACGACATGGTTCCGAGAAGCGATGACCAGGATCTGCGACGCAAGCATGCCTCGGGCTGGTCCGCGTCCGCCGAGGCGTCAAGTGTACTGGTGGTCTCAGGAGATTGCTGCCCTCCGTGGTCTATGCGTGGCAGCCAGACGCCAGTACACGAGACACCGACGACGTCGGCGGAGGGACGAGGAGGTAGAAAACCGGATATACGAGGCGTACAGATCCTGCGTCAAGGAACTAAAGGTGGCTATTGCCAAAGCAAAGATGCGAGCGCGGGCCGAGCTCCTAGAGACCCTCAGCCACGACCCTTGGGGGCGCCCATATAAAGAGGTTAGGCGGAAGACCCGCCCCTGGGCGCCTCCACTGACGGAGACTCTGGAGCCCCAGCTTCTCGAGAGCGTGGTGGCAAACTTGTTCCCAGACGGGACAAGTTTCCAACCGCCCACTATGGCGACGCCTACAGAAGAGTCCCTGATCTCCGATGAAGGCGAGATACCTCCAGTGTCGGAGGGAGAGCTGGGTGCAGCCATCCTAAGGCTCAGAGCGAAGGATGCCGCCCCGGGCTTGGACGGAATTCCCGGCCGGGCCTGGGTGCTGGCATTGGAGTCTCTGGGGCCCCGCCTGCGCACCCTATTTGACGCCTGTTTCGCCCAGGGCTACTTTCCTCGGCAGTGGCGAGATGGGAAACTCGTGCTGGTCCGAAAAGAGGGGCGACCAGCGGACTCACCAACAGCATACCGCCCAATTGTCCTGTTGGACGAAGGAGCAAAGCTCCTGGAACGGATAATTGCGGCGAGACTCCGCAGACACTTGGACGAAGTGGGACCAAATTTAGCCGAGTCCCAGTTCGGCTTCCGTCAGGGCAGATCTACCATTGACGCAATACTGCGAGTGAGGGCCCTGACAGAGGAAGCAGTGTTGGAGAAGGAGGTCGTTGTTGCGGTCTCCCTGGATATTGCGAACGCCTTCAACTCACTCCCTTGGAGTTGTGTGAGGGAGGCGTTCGAATTCCATAGGTTCCCCGGGTACCTGCGATCAACAGTGTCTGCATCGTACCTGTCCGACAGGGGAGTGGCGTTCTCAACGCGTGACGGATGGTCGAGACGACCCATGTCGTGCGGTGTTCCGCAGGGCTCGGTCGTAGGCCCTGCCCTGTGGAACGTTGGATACGACTGGGTCTTGAGAGGCAGTCTCCCCCCAGGCGCGAGCGTTACGTGCTACGCGGACGACACACTTGTGACAGCCCGAGGTGAGTCTTACGAGGCAGCGGCTTGCTTAGCCACGGAGGCAGTAAAGAGAATAGTGGAGAGGATAGAGATGTTGGGACTCCGGGTGGCCCTTGAGAAGTCGGAAGCTCTATGCTTCCACGGCCCCCGGAAGGCACCGCCAGTCGACTCCCACATCTCTATCGGAGGGGCGCGAATTCGGGTGGAGTCCTCGATGAAATATCTAGGACTCCATCTCGACAGCAAGTGGGCCTTCGACGGCCACTTTAGCAGGTTGGCTCCTCGCCTCAGAGGCGCAGCAGGCGCTCTCAGGCGTCTTATGCCAAATTTGGGTGGCCCAAATGCCTCAACTCGGCACCTCTACATGGGGGTGCTGAGATCAATGGCGTTGTATGGAGCACCAGTGTGGGCGGATACCCTGACCCGTAAGTCCGTCGCTCTTTTGAGGCAATCTCAGAGAGCGATGGCGGTCGGGGTAATACGCGGATACCGCACGGTCTCCAACGAGGCAGCGACGCTGTTGGCGGGCAGCATGCCCTGGGACCTGGAGGCGGAGATCTATGCAGCCATGTATAGATGGCGCAGGGAGCTCCGCCTTCGTGGAGTTGACCCCCCACCGAGTTTGAGGGAGCGGTGGAAGATGCGGGCGAGGGTTGGCGCGGTTGAAAAGTGGAAGAGTTGCTTGGCCCAGCCCGCATACGGCGTGAGGACGGTGCAAGCCATCCAGCCCGTCCTGATTGAGTGGTTGGACAGGGCGCACGGGTCGCTTTCCTTCCGGCTTGTTCAGGTACTTTCCGGCCATGGCTGTTTTGGGAAGTACCTATGCCGAGTAGCCGGAAGGGAACCGACTTCCGTGTGCCACCACTGTGGCGCGATAGAGGACACGGCGCAGCATACGCTGGAAGAATGCCCAGCATTTGCCAGCGAGCGTCGTGACCTCATCGGCACAGTAGGGGGTGATTTGTCTCTCCCAGCATTGCTTCGCGCAATGTTGGTTGATGAGACAAATTGGACGGCGGTAGTTTCCTTCTGCGAGCAGGTGATCCTCCAGAAGGAAACGGCGGAACGCGAACGGGAGATCGTCTCCGATCTCCCCATGCGCCGCCGGAGAGCCGGGAGCCGTCGGAGGATGTTCCAGGACAGCCTCCAACCCCCGTAACCGGGCCGTGGGCAGTAGACTCGGGGGAGTCTGCTGTCCGTAAAGCGTTGCCCCGAGATGGCGCGCGCGGTGTTTCCGCGCGCCACTCCGAGATGGTAGGGCGTAGATAGCCCTGATCGAGAAGGGTCCCAGGGGACCAGCGCCGCCGGGTCCGTGGACGAGTTCCATTGACGCACCCATGGACCCGGCACACACAGGCGCCGAGAAGGAACACCCCAGGGGTTTTAGTGGGTAACCCGGCATACCGGTTGACTGGGCTGGAATTTCCGGCACACCGGTCAACTGGGCGGGACTCCCACATAACCACGCAGCCTCCCCCCGGGCGCAGTGGTACCCATAAAGGGTTTCCCCTGGGTAACAAAAAAAAAAAAAAAAAAAAAAGGTTAGGTTAGGTTTTTTTTTTTTTTTTTTTATAAATAAAGTTATTCACCACAGACTCCAGGGTCTGTGCCATTTTTTAACATAAACTTTTTATTTTATTATAAATTTCATTAAAATTCTTAATCTATTCTTATTTAATTAGTACGAGAGGATGTTTTTTTTTTTTTTTTTTTTTTTTTTTTATATATATATATATTTTTTTTATTTTTTTTTTTACTTATGTTTTTTTTTTTTTTTTTTTTTTTTTTTTTTTTTTTAATATTTATTTCACTTCCCTTTTTTTTTTTTTTTTTTTTTTTTTTTACATTATATTATATACTATAACTATCATGTGCGTGCCACGAGCAGACCAGCGTCCCGCAAGCAGCGCCCGATCACGAGTCTGACGCGCATGCCAGCCATCGCCCTCCTCAACCATATTTGAGGGAAGAGAGCGACCCGCCACACGACGCCGCCGCTAGAAGGAGCTTCCGATGGTGAGCATGAATGCTCAGGGCACACACATGACAACACGTTTCTAAAACTATGAACAATATTTTCTATCTAAGTTTACAATTTTTTATTTAATTAGGGCTGTACGACGTGTCGCATGGTCTCCACCACCGCCTCATTCCGATCTTTGATTGCCATCTGCAAGTTGTAGTCGCAGATGGTCTTAGATGACGCAGCCACCGCGCGTTGCACATATCGGCTGATGGCATCTTCATAGTCGTCGGAATAGTACGTGAAGCACCTCGTGTGCCGCGAAATCGCCACGACTGCATGTGGGACACTGTCGTGCAGGCTTTGCCTTTCTTTGGTCTTTATAACGATTACCGACTCGCATTTAAGTCCCTGAGCTTCATGAATGGTAAGTGTGCACGACCCATTGCCCTCGCCAAAACCCTGGTTGATCAGGGTCTCCTTTTCCTCTTGCGTGTGAACTAAAAAGAGGGTGTTGGGGAGGGTGCTAGGTATATGTGCTCCAGTGTACCTTTTCCGCTCTAGAGACCTAATACGGGGAACTGAGGAGTATATACCGGAGTATATCTCCCCCAACGCGTACGCAACGTCCATTGGGCATCGGTTTGTGCAAAGAAACTCCTGGTTGATGTTGGTAACCAGGTCTGGGCGGCAGTACCTTAACTCGAAGAGATTTTCCCTGTCGATAAAAGGCAACTGATTTACATCTCCGATAAGGACAAGTTCGTTAGCACCAGACAGCCGAGAAGCCATCACTATGGCTCCAAAATGGTTCATGAGAGCCTCGTCCACCAGTAGGCGGTCACGGTGCTCTCGCTTCCTGAATCCATTTACGAGTACAGAAGCCATAGTTCGCACCTTGGTTTTCACCAGGTCACCCACTCGGTGCGCTAGCTTCTCCCTCAGATCTTTGGCTGCTTCAGATGTTGTGGTGATGATAACGTCCTTGTCCACATCAAAGTGTCTTACTACCCATGTAGACTTTCCACATCCCGGAACGCCATTGATCCACCGTATTTTTGGTATCGTCCAGCTTTCCCACTGTGCATCGATTTCAGGGTTCCCGGTGATGGCTTTAGCCATCTCGAGAACTCTGTCCTCTAGCATTATTTTGGTACATTGGGCGATAACTACGATAGGATCATTTGGAGGTGTTGCGTACTTCAGTTTTCCAGTCCGCTTCGTCTCAGCCGCGTCCAGCGCCACAAAACCATTTCCTGCACTGTAAGCTGCCATGTACTCGCCTTTTACGGCTCCCATGATGAACTGGGATGTATCATTATTGTACATGGCTGCTTTTGCCTCCTCCAATCTCACCTTCAGGAGACCTTCATTACCGTGCCTGAAAGACTGCATGATGTTTTCGCAGGTTATGAGATTGACCTGTCTGGTCGCTCTCGTCACGGCTAGAAATTCGAGGAGGGCGTTCCTGGCATGTTCCTGCGGCGTCGAGGCGGGGATGAGACGTGGCGGACTGACTTGTCCCTTGTCGGCTCTCGTACTGACCTTCGGGTGCAGTTGCAGCTGCACCTTTGACGTTGTTATCAGGAAGGGCTTACTTTGCTTTGGAGTCTTGGGGGATTTCTGGAATAAGCTCTGCGTAGCAGTACTGAACGCCGTCCAGAGAGCGGAGACTCGGCCTTCGCTCTCCTCACGGCGACCGCTTTGATGTGCGGCGGCTTTTTCAGCATCTACTTTCTGTTGCGCCCGTTCAGATCCGCTTAATTCTGGAACTGGATGTCCCCGGCCGTTTGCTGCAGTGGTACGTTTGACTGCGGGTGTCTTTAGAAAACCAAGATTTTCGCCTCTGTCTTCGTACACTACGACCTCATGGTGTTCTGAGGCCTTCGTGCAACCTAGCCGATCCTCGACTTCACATTTCCAGAACTCAACGTTCATTGCGTCGACGCTTATCACACGGGGGATCCCGTCCGCTGGTGTTTCTAATTCCGAGAGCAACAGGCTTGCCTGAGCGAAAGGAGACCGGTCTGCCCACTCGAACAGCGCGATCGTCTTGTTCTTTGATCGCACCAGTCGGCATCGGTGACCGGCCACCTCAGTCTCAGGCAGAGCGTCGTAAGCCTTCCGCTTCATAGTGACTTTAGCGGTGCTCCCGTTTAGCAGGCATGAGATTCCCGGCGACATGCGGACGCGCTTCTTCTCCGGAGCAATACAGAAGCTTATTCCAAATCTTTCCTTATTACTGTCCATGAACAGAGCCACACTGCGAAGACGAATTCCTGGGACCCCTCTTTCTGTGCTTGCTAATAGGTGGTTGGTAGCAAAGCTTTTGATGGGGGCATCTTCTACAGGGACTCGCGCAGTTACTGTTGTTGGGAGTGTGACGTTTTGCGTAGGTGGAGGAGGGGGGAGTGTTTCTAGGGTGGAGTTTCTTTTTGTCGCTGTTCTGAAGGACCTGTCAATGAAAGACAAAAGATATTGTCTGCACTTCGAATCTGCCAGGATGTTATGGAGATCGTTTATCGAGAATTTCCTGTCTAGTTTCATTTCCAGGTCCATTCGGGCAGCCAAAAAACGGGGACAATCAAAGAGTATGTGCCAAACCGATTCAGAGACATCGGAATCGCACTCACATCCAGGGCTTTCTTTTAACTTGAATCTGTACAAGTACTCGGCTATTCCTCCGTGTCCCGTCAAAGCTTGCACGTGGTAGGGGGTAAGTTTTGTAGTCCTCGTGAACCGATATGCGTCTGCAATATCAGGGAGGAACTTACGTGTTACCGCGCCCGTGCTGGAGGTTTCGTATCTATCCTGCCATTGCTGAATAGATTCCTCACGGATCTTCTTTTTGACATAGGACAAGGGGATCCCCTCGTAGTCCCGGGAGGCGTCTGTGAGGGCCGCTGATTTCGCGAGCTCGTCGGCTCTTTCGTTTCCAGCGGTACCCACATGCGCCCTTAACCAAAACAAACGAACAGATCTCCCTTTAGCGCCGATTGTACCAATGTTTTCCTTAATGCACTTCACCAAGGGATGGCTCGTGTTGGGATTTCTCAGCAATTCGAGTGAAGATCTTGAGTCACTCAATATGTTGACCAAAGGGGCTCTGCTGGATCTCACCATCTGAGTTGCCCGGTAAAGAGCATAAAGTTCCGACTGGAACACCGTGCATTCGGAGTGTAGCTTGAACTTGGAGTATTTGACTTCTCTACCATCCTCCCACCAGGTTAGGGCAGCACCAACTTGACCCTCTATTTTGCTGCCATCTGTGTATATTTGGGGTCCTTCCATCTGGTTCGGGATGTTTTCTAGGAGCTCGAATTCCACTGATGTCTGCGTGGACGGGTGTGGTTTGTCCAGATAACTGACGTTCTGTTCGAGCTCCATTCCTGGTGTGAGGTAATCTTGGGAGAAGTTCTTCTTAACTTTGTACAGATTCAGGGCTTCCCGTATTTTCAAGTCCAACGGGATTAAGCCGGAGAGTGTGAGTGCTGATGTGAGGGAAACAGTACGGTAGGACTTGCATATTTTTTGGGCGAAACCTCTTTGGAGTGCGTTTAGGTGGTTCCTGTTCTCCTCGAGGTCTGTCGCCGGAGCCCATACAGCTGATGCATACATAACGATGGGTTCCACCACTGCGACATATATCGTTCTCGTGATTTCGCCATTTAGTCCCCAGGTCACTTTCGCTGCACACGCTATCTGCTTGTAAATTTCCGCTGCCTTTTTACACTGAGCGGCTACGTGTGTTTTGAAAGTGAGCCTTTGGTCGATCACCAGACCAAGCAGTTTTACTTCCTTAGCGAAGCTGAGCTTAACACCAGACATGGTTAATTTCGGGGCATCGAACTTCAACTTCTTCGTTAGCAACATTGCGCTGGTCTTATGCGCTGCGAAGTTTAGTTTGTTACGCTTACCCCATTCCACTACCACCTCTAGTGTCTTGTTTGCTTCCTGCTCTAGGGACTTGGATTGGCCTGTAAACACGAGAACAACGTCGTCAGCGAACGCCTGACAGTATACTTTCTCAGCTTCTAGCTTTCGCAGTAACGAGTCTAGGATTACATTCCAAAAGGTCGGTCCTCCGATGGATCCTTGGACACAACCCTTGGTAGTTTCCTTCTCGTAGGCTGCTCTAGCGTAGTTCACCTTGACTTTACGGTCGCTGAGATACGAGCATACCATCTCGTAGAGGTTAGTTGGGCACCTCTTGTTCGCTAGTTGATGTTTTAGGGCGGGCCACCATGCATTGTCGAAGGCACCCTCTATGTCTAGGGAGATCAGAAGTACTATGCTTTTGGAGTGTACTCCTTCTTTGATATGCTCTACCAGGTCATAGAGGGCGTCTTCGGTTCCTCGCTGGGGCATGAAACCGTACTGTTTCGGACTGAGGGTCGGGAGGAGATGCCATTGTATTCGGCCGATTAAAAGCTTCTCGACGATTTTTCCGAGAACAGACAAGAGACCTATTGGGCGGTAGGATTTTGGTTGTGTGTAATCCTCCTTGCCGGGTTTCTTTATGATGACCACGTGTGCCACCTTCCATTGCACCGGGAAGTATTTCAGCGACAAGCATCGATTAGCTATTGCCATAAATACCTCCCTTTCGCACCGAATGGCTGCAGCACAGATATCAGCGGTGAGCCCATCTGGTCCAGGGGCTTTCTTTGGATTCATAGGTTAGGTTAGGTTAGGTTAGGTTAGGTTAGGTTAGGTTAGGTTAGGTTAGGTTAGGTTAGGTTAGGTTAGGTTAGGTTAGGTTAGGTTAGGTTAGGTTAGGTTAGGTTAGGTTAGGTTAGGTTAGGTTAGGTTAGGTTAGGTTAGGTTAGGTTAGGTTAGGTTAGGTTAGGTTAGGTTAGGTTAGGTTAGGTTAGGTTAGGTTAGGTTAGGTTAGGTTAGGTTAGGTTAGGTTAGGTTAGGTTAGGTTAGGTTAGGTTAGGTTAGGTTAGGTTAGGTTAGGTTAGGTTAGGTTAGGTTAGGTTAGGTTAGGTTAGGTTAGGTTAGGTTAGGTTAGGTTAGGTTAGGTTAGGTTAGGTTAGGTTAGGTTAGGTTAGGTTAGGTTAGGTTAGGTTAGGTTAGGTTAGGTTAGGTTAGGTTAGGTTAGGTTAGGTTAGGTTAGGTTAGGTTAGGTTAGGTTAGGTTAGGTTAGGTTAGGTTAGGTTAGGTTAGGTTAGGTTAGGTTAGGTTAGGTTAGGTTAGGTTAGGTTAGGTTAGGTTAGGTTAGGTTAGGTTAGGTTAGGTTAGGTTAGGTTAGGTTAGGTTAGGTTTTTTTTTAATAAAAGTGGTTTGAGGGTGGTATGAGATGTTTGATCCTGGCAGCAGGGGTTCAGCGCTATTGGTATACACATTCCCTCTGCCGCCAGTGTTTGGGACATCAGAGGTTCAGCGCTAATGGTATACACATTCCCTCTGATGTCCCTTAGGTGGTGGTGTAGGTGAGGGAAAAGTGGGTTGTTTGTATATGTTGGGTTGGGGGAAGACGGTGGTTGTGAGGTTTGGAGTGAAGGAGAGTGGATTGGAGGATAGGTGTTGTGGAGGAAGAGGGCTGTAATAGAAGGGGAAAGGGGAGGGAACCTTATCTTAACCTAAACACCGCTGAGCGCACCTCTACCCAGCCCCGACCTGTCACACGCGATAGTGACTCTTAACTCACTAAGAAGGAAAGAGCCCTTATTGCGCGTGAGTAGTCAGAGCAAAGTTCAAGCACGCTCAGCGGTGTAAGTCAGTCCAGTCAGTGTGAAAGTCGAAGTGGGTGTAATTCAAAAAGTGGGTTGGGTAAGTCGAGTCAGTGTCAATAAAAAGTGGGGTGGGTCAATCGGGTCGGTGTTACAGTGGGTGTAGGTCGAGAAGTGGGGTGGCATGTACAAAACACATGATCAATAATAAAAGGGGAGTGCAATATTTTATAAAAGGGTTGGAATAGTCGTAAGCAGATGTAATGCTGTAAGTTTGTTTGAAGTGAGTTGGGTGGAAGATAGTGATGATACAAGTTGTTGAAAAAGGTGTTGTAAAGTGGGTTGGGTAAGTCGAGTCGGTGTCAATCAAAAAGTGGGGTGGGTCAATCGGGTCGGTGTTGCGGTGGGTGTAGGTCGAGAAGTGGGGTGGCATGTACAAAACACATGATCAATAATAAAAGGGGAGTGCCATATTTTAAAAAAGGGTTGGAATAGTCGTAAGCAGATGTAATGCTGTAAGTTTGTTTGAAATGAGTTGGGTGGAAGATAGTGATGATACAAGTTGTTGAAAAAGGTGTTGTAAAGTGGGTTGGTGTGCAGAGGGCATGAGATGGGGTGTGCCCTCTGAGACTCTGCAAGTGTCCCTTAGACGACTTCTACGTCACCCACGGGAAGATAGGGGGCGGTCCTATTCTAACGCCGGGACCGCTCGGCGGTAGGTCGGTGTTACAGTGGGTGTAGGTCGAGAAGTGGGGTGGCATGTACAAAACACATGATCAATAATAAAAAGGGGAGTGCCATATTTTATAAAAGGGTTGGAATAGTCGTAAGCAGATGTAATGCTGTAAGTTTAGTTTGAAGTAAGTTGGGTGGAAGATAGTGATGATACAAGTTGTTGAAAAAGGTGTTGTAAAGTGGGTTGGTGTGCAGAGGGTATGAGATGGAGTGTGCCCTCTGAGACTCTGCGAGTGTCCCTTAGACGACTTCTACGTCACCCTCGGGAAGATAGGGGGCGGTCCTATTCTAACGCCGGGACCGCTCGGCAGTAGGTCGGTGTTACAGTGGGTGTAGATCGAGAAGTGGGGTGGCATGTACAAAACACATGATCAATAATAAAAGGGGAGTGCCATTTTTTATAAAAGGGTTGGAATAGTCGAAAGCAGATGTAATGCTGTAAGTTTGTTTGAAGTGAGTTGGGTGGAAGATAGTGATGATACAAGTTGTTGAAAAAGGTGTTGTAAAGTGGGTTGGTGTGCAGAGGGCATGAGATGGGGTGTGCCCTCTGAGACTCTGCGAGTATCCCTTAGACGTCTTCTACGTCACCCACGGGAAGATAGGGGGCGGTCCTATTCTAACGCCGGGACCGCTCGGCGTAATGCTGTAAGTTTGTTTGAAGTGAGTTGGGTGGAAGATTGTGATGATACAAGTTGTTGAAAAAGGTGTAGTAAAGTGGGTTGGTGTGCTGAGGGCATGAGATGGGGTGTGTCCTCTGAGACTCTGCGAGTGTCCTTTAGACGACTTCTACGTCACCCACGGGAAGATAGGGGGCGGTCCTATTCTAACGCCGGGACCGCTCGGTGTAATGCTGTAAGTTTGTTTGAAGTGAGTTGGGTGGAAGATAGTGATGATACAAATTGTTGAAAAAGGTATTGTAAAGTGGGTTGGTGTGCAGAGGGCATGAGATGGGGTGTGCCCTCTGAGACTCATGCGAGTGTCCTTTAGACGACTTCTACGTCACCCACGGGAAGATAGGGGGCGGTCCTATTCTAACGCCGGGACCGCTCGGCGTAATGCTGTAAGTTTGTTTGAAGTGAGTTGGGTGGAAGATAGTGATGATGCAAGTTGTTGAAAAAGGTGTTGTAAAGTGGGTTGGTGTGCAGAGGGCATGAGATGGGGTGTGTCCTCTGAAACTCTGCGAGTATCCCTTAGACGACTTCTACGTCACCCGCGGGAAGATAGGGGGCGGTCCTATTCTAACGCCGGGACCGCTCGGTGGTAGGTCGGTGTTACAGTGGGTGTAGGTCGAGAAGTGGGGTGGCATGTACCAAACACATGATCAATAATAAAAGGGGGGTGCCATATTTTATAAAAGGGTTGGAATAGTCGTAGGCAGATGTAATGCTGTAAGTTTGTTTGAAGTGAGTTGGGTGGAAGATAGTGATGATACAAGTTGTTGAAAAAGGTGTTGTGAAGTGGGTTGGTGTGCAGAGGGCATGAGATGGGGTGTGCCCTCTGAGACTCAGCGAGTGTCCCTTAGACGACTTCTACGTCACCCACGGGAAGATAGGGGGCGGTCCTATTCTAACGCCGGGACCGCTCGGCGGTTGTTCGAGTGGGTGAATTATTTGTATAGAGTGGGTAGGGTGTAAAGTGGGTCAAGTCGAGTGAAGTTGTAGTTTGTGAATTTAGTTGTTGACGAAGGGGATGGCAAATATGATATGCAAGTTGAGGTTGTTGGGTATATTACAGGCAAGACTAGCACTAATATTCTAGTGATTTGCATTGTTGGTTAGTCATAGTCGCTACTGAGTCACCTTCTTCCATACTCATGCTTTAGGTGAGCCAGAAGGTGATATGGGCTATCGCGGAGAACTAGGTTAGTCCACGTGTATTAGGTGTTATGCATAGACAATGATTATAAATTGTACAGAGAACTCCGCGTTTATTTACAATGATGCATTTTAGGTTTATATGTATTGTTAAAGATGAGGTGGTTCGAGGAGTGCACACAATTATGAGTAGATGTTTTGATTAAATGTTTAGTGTTTGGTGCTGGTATGATTGTTTAGTTTGAGTGGTCCCACGTAAATAGGTATGTATGTATTGTTTGTTTTTTTTTTTTTTTTTTTTTTTTTTTTTTTTTATATATTTTTTTTTTTTTTTTTTTTTTTTATCAGTGTTACTCCTGTTCAATGCCAAAGTCCGTAGTTTCCATAATAGCCTGCAGCTGTTTTTGCCTTATTGGGCAATGGTCGGATGTAGGTGTATGCGAGATGTTGTGGATTTGTTGTAATTGCCTTGAGGTATTGTTTAACGTGTTGTTCTTTTTGTTGCAGTTGTAGCATTTTAGTTTTTCCCTGACTTCTCGTTCCGGACAGTCGGCGAAAAGGTGTCCTTCAGCCGCGCAGTGTGAGCAGGCCATCTTAGTTCCTGAACATCTTATTCTGGTGTGTCCATACTGCAGGCAATTGTAACATTGTAAAAGGGGGGTGTATATCTCCCAGTGTATCTTCTGGTGGTTGATGTTTATTGCATCAAGGCTCGCGATTTTATTAAAAGCTTGTGGGGAGGTAGTCATGATAGCGTTGTATAGGTTTTCGTTCTTGTTTTTCCTGGTGAATTTGATGTTGAGCTCGTTTTTGTTGGTATCCTTTAAGGTTTCATTTTGGCTAAGGATGATGTCTGCTAATGCATTCTTGTCGTTTATTTTGGAGATACCTTTTATAATTATCATCGGCTGCAGTTTGATTGATGGTTGTGCGGTGAGTTTCCCGGTGGCGTTGGTTCTTTCCATTGCTATATCACGTTGTTGTTCATTGTCGAAGATGACTTTAATGTGTTTGTTGTTTAATAGCCTGATAGTGGACGGGGCGAAATCGGTGTCTGTGAAGGATGTGTTTTTGTGCCATGTCAATAGTGTTTCCGAGGCCTTTGATACCTTGTCTTTTGATTTTATAATGAGGGCTGGTTTTAGCGGCTTTACCGGTGGCCTGGTTGTTGTCGTGGCTTCTGTAGTTGTTGGTTTCGGCATAGTGGTTGTGTCCGATACTTCTTTGTTGGTGGTGTGCATTCCTTTTTCAGTCATGTCTGCGTAGGTTGGAATGTATGTGTTTGGTGAGGCGATGTTTGTGTTGGTGTTAATTTCATTAATTTTGATCGATATATTATCTATGTTGTTCTGTAGTTTCATTATTTCCTCCATGATTGATGTTGTGTCCGGCTCCTGGGTGTCTACGTTGCGTGTATGGTGGTTAGCATTTGCTAGCTGTTGTATTTCATTTTTGACTTCTTGGATGAGTGCCTGCGACACTTTTCCGACCTCTTTCTTGATGATGTACTTTATGGCGTCGATATCTATCGGACCCGAGTCCGTTCCGGATTTGGATTTAGTTTTCCTCTTTTCTTTGTGATCTTTTGAGAGCTGGATAATTTCTTTAGTGATACCGATGATTTTCTCTTTGTTAACTCTTGTCAGGCTTCTTGCTTCGTTTAGTTTTTGAATGATTTCGTTGGCTTTCTGTTTTATACGGAGGTGGGTGTTGTTGTTGTCATCGGAGAGAGTAACATCTGATTTGTTGAGGTTAATGTTGGGGGATGATGTGACGGAAGTGCTGGTGTATGTGGTTGGTTGTATGCACTCCTGTTCTGGTTGTGAGCAATTTAGTGGTGAAGGGCTATTTCCCCTTGATTCGGGGGGTGTACGCATCAACATCATTTTAATTGTTTTGCGGTTGTGATTTAAGTTAAGGTAAAGTTACGTGGAGTTCTTTGTGTATTTTTCTGTGTTATATTTTTTAAATTTGAAGTATACGCGTGGGCTAATTTAAAGTAATCCGAGACGCGGAAAGTTGTGTTTAATATTATATTATTAGATAAAGTTGAAGGTGCCTCAGTGGCGTGTGAGAGGGTTCAGGTAAGATTATTTAAAAATGTTGAAAGATTTAAAGAAGGAAATTTATTTGAATTATTAGATATTAGGGAGTTGTTAGTTTATTATTTATTTTGTGATTTAATATTTTATTATTTGTAACTTGTTATTAATGTTTCTTTATTAGTGCTCAGTGTTCAGTGGCAAGAGAGTGTAGTGATAAATAGTGGTTATAGTTTAAAATGCTGAAAATCCCTGAAAGTCACAATGTATGATAAGCAACATATATGATAGCAAAATAGAGTTGCAAAATAGTATGTGGGCCAGTGTGTTTGATAGTAACTAGTATTTGAACCGTGGCTGAAATGCTCTGTTGGTGATCTGCAGCTGAAATACGTTATCATGTGGATACCCAGGAACAGCGATACTAAGCACTTAGTGATGATGGTTTTAGATACAATATTTGAAAGTCCCTGTAAATCACTGTATCAACACACATACCATAGAGAATGTCAATAGAGTGTATACTTAAGTTTATATAATATGTTTATGTCCAGACCAATAGTACATAAGCCCGTGTGATTGGTAGTTAGTAATGGTAGATGCTGACGATCTTGATGTTGAGATGAGCGCTAGATTGTTAAAATAAACCTAAGGACAATAGTAGGAGAAATTGTACACAAGTTATGTATCAATACACGTGTTAAGAGGGTAACAGTAGCAAATGAGTTGTTACACAGTTTTATTAAATGTAATTGATGCTGGAAGCTGAGTGCAGGACACACTGTATGCCTGGATGTTCGGTGCTGTGGATAAGCCCGGAAGCTCGGAAGCTAGGAAGCCCAGAGACCCTAAAGCTCGAAAGTTAGAATGCTCGAACGCTTGGAAGCTCGGATGCTCGGGAGCCCGGATGCTCGGATGCACGGATGCTCGGAGGCTCGGAAGCCCGGATGCTCGGATGCTAATGTGCTTGGAAAAAAGGTTTGAAAGTTCGGTAGCTCGGAAGCTCGGAAGCTCGGGTGCTCGGATGCCGGATGCCGGATGCTCGGATGCTCGGATGCTCGGATGCTCGGAAGCTCGGATGCTCGGATGCCGGATGCTGGAAGCTCGGAAGCTCGGAAGCTCGGAAGCTCGGAAGCTCGGATGCTCGGAAGCTTGGATGCTGGATGCCGGATACTCGGAAGCTCGGAAGCCCGGATGCCGAGATGCTCGGAAGCTCGGAAGCTCGGATGCTCGGATGCCGGATGCTTAGATACTTGGTAGCTCGGAAGCTCGGAAGCTCATAAGCTCAGATGCTTGGATGCCAGGAAGGTAGGAAACCCGGATGCTCAGACCTATTAGTACCTAAGTCCGTGTAGTTGAATGGTAACTAATACTTAATCCGGATGTGGTGCCCCTTAATGTTAAACTAAGTGTAAAATACAGATATAAAAAACAAAATAGAGAAAGTGATGAATAAATGTCCCTATAAATCACGGTATTGATACAAACTTCGTATATAGCAAAAGAATGTTATACACAGGACACAATGCTGGATGTTAAATCTATAATACGGATATGCTGAATACCGGATGCTCAGGATGCTGGATGCAATATGTTGGTTGGTCGGACCTATGAATACGTAGGTCCGTGTATTTGCAGGTATCTAAGGCTTTATCCGGATGTGGTGCACCTTATTGTTGATTGAAGTAAATGTAAAACACAGATACAAAAGCCAAGAGAAAATAACAAGAGTAGTAAGAGAGTTGTACACAAGCTTATGTGGTGTGATAGTGGTGATGTTATTATAGCATAGAAGATGGTGTTATTACTTGGTCACTCTCTTTCTACCGCTGCCAAATTACTTATAATATTAGACCCCCTCAGGGGTACTTACATTGAAGCTGGAACTGGTGAGTTGTAGTTCGGTCCTGGTTTGTTTTTTCAGAGTCAAAGCCCCTGATGCGCGCCGATTTTCAGAGTCAAAGCCCCTGTTGCACGCTGTTAGTTGGATGCCGGATGCTGGATGTCAGATGCTCGGATGCTCGGATGCTCGGAAGCCCGGCAGCCGGAAGCCCGGAAGCCCGGGTGCCCGGATGCTCGGAAGCTCGGAAGCTCGGATGCTCGGATGCTGGATGCCAGATGCTCGGATGCTCGGATGCTCGGATGCTCGGATGCCGGATGCCGGAAGCTCGGAAGCTCGGATGCTCGGAAGCCCGGAAGCCCGGATGCCTGGATGCTCGGAAGCTCGGATGCTCGGATGCTCGGAAGCTCGGAAGCCGGAAGCCAGGAAGCCCGGATGCACGGACACTCGGAAGCTCGGAAGCTCAGATGCTCGGAGGCTCCGAGCGGGAGCGTCCGCCCGCGGCGGCGGACGCCGCACGAATGAAGAGTGTGTGTTGCGGCGTAAACCTCCAAGGCCTGGATGCTCGGAAGCTCGGAAGCTCGGATGCTCGGATGCCGGATGCTCGGATGCTCGGATGCTCGGATGCTCGGATGCCGGATGCCGGAAGCTCGGATGCTCGGAAGCTCGGAAGCCGGAAGCCCGGAAGCCCGGATGCACGGATGCTCGGAAGCTCGGAAGCTCGGCTGCTCGGAGGCTCCGAGCGGGAGCGTCCGCCCGCGGCGGCGGACGCCGCACGAATGAAGAGTGTGTGTTGCGGCGTAAACCTCCAAGGCCTGGATGCTCGGAAGCTCGGAAGCTCGGATGCTCGGATGCTCGGATGCCGGATGCTCAGATGCTCGGATGTTCGGATGCTCAGATGCTGGATGCTGGATGCTTGGATGCTCGGGTGCTCGGATGCTCGGATGCCGGATGCCGGAAGCTCGGATGCTCGGATGCTCGGAAGCTCGGAAGCCGGAAGCCCGGAAGCCCGGATGCACGGATGCTCGGAAGCTCGGAAGCTCGGATGCTCGGATGCTCGGAGGCTCCGAGCGGGAGCGTCCGCCCGCGGCGGCGGACGCCGCACGAATGAAGAGTGTGTGTTGCGGCGTAAACCTCCAAGGCCTGGATGCTCGGAAGCCGGGATGCTCGGATGCTGGGATGCGGGGGTGAGGTAAAGTGGTGGGTGAGGGGGGGGGGAGGTCGATTGGTAGAGGGGGTGAGGGAGGGAGGGAGGGGGGGGGGGAAGCCCGGATGCCGGATGCTCGGAAGCTGGGATGCTGGGATGCTCGGAAGCTCGGAAGCCGGGATGCTGGGATGCGGGGGTGAGGTAAAGTGGTTAGGTGGGGGGGGGGGGGAGGTCGGTTGGTAGAGGGGGTGAGGGAGGGGGGGGGGGGAGTCCGGATGCCGGATGCTCGGAAGCCCGGAAGCTCGGAAGCTGGGATGCTCGGAAGCTGGGATGCTCGGATGTTCGGAAGCTCGGAAGCTAGGATGCTGGGATGCTGGGATGCTCGGAAGCAGGGATGCAGGGATGCCGAGGAGCTTGTAGCTAGTGGACGCGTCCGCTCTCTACAAGCTCTGGTGAGCGACTGTGGTTAGGTTAGGTTAGGTTAGGTTAGGTTAGGTTAGGTTAGGTTAGGTTAGGTTAGGTTAGGTTAGGTTAGGTTAGGTTAGGTTAGGTTAGGTTAGGTTAGGTTAGGTTAGGTTAGGTTAGGTTAGGTTAGGTTAGGTTAGGTTAGGTTAGGTTAGGTTAGGTTAGGTTAGGTTAGGTTAGGTTAGGTTAGGTTAGGTTAGGTTAGGTTAGGTTAGGTTAGGTTAGGTTAGGTTAGGTTAGGTTAGGTTAGGTTAGGTTAGGTTAGGTTAGGTTAGGTTAGGTTAGGTTAGGTTAGGTTAGGTTAGGTTAGGTTAGGTTAGGTTAGGTTAGGTTAGGTTAGGTTAGGTTAGGTTAGGTTAGGTTAGGTTAGGTTAGGTTAGGTTAGGTTAGGTTTTTTTTTTTTTTTTTTTTTCCTGTCCGGGCGCATAGGCCCGGCCCGCGAGCTATTTCCCTAACTTAGTCAGGGGATGGGATATACAAGGTTATTTTATTATATTTCTCTTAATACTATTACATCTTTTATTCTAATGTCTTTATTATATCTTAACATGTTTACACTTATGTCTATAGTTTTTATTTATTTATTGGTTGATTTATTAACTATTTTATTACACTTTTCTTATATATTTTATATCAGTTTTGTCATGTGTACATACTTGTAATTTTGCAATTATTTGTTGTACGCATTTTTCATATTAGGTTAAAATTAATCAGTTTACAATAAAACAGTAGAATCATCATTATTCTCTAGTCTTATTCCTATTTATTGCCATTTTTGTTACTTTTGTGCAGAATGCTAGCAGATATGGTCTGGATTCTTTCCCTGACATCATTTCACACAATGATGCCTTGGTCAGTTTAATATCTGTTGCTGATTCCAGATCATATCTGTCCGCACCATGCTGAGGGCATTCTAATATCAAGTGTTCTACAGTCTCTTCTTTTTCAGGGTCACAGACACATGAAGGACTATCTTTACACTTGAAGCGATTCAAGTATGCTGAGAATCCTCCATGGCCCGTTAACGCCTGTGTCAAGATAGGGTTTAATTGAAATTTTTTAACTATTCTAAAAGCCTCCGTTGCATTTGGGAAGAAGATCTTTGTAACAGCTGCGGTTTCACTTTGCTGATATCTCAGTTCCCATTTCTTTATGGTCTCCCTCCTGATCTCGCTCTTTGCGTATGAGACAGGGCAGCTGTCGTATTGTGCCGCAGTTTTTATATTTAGAGCTGCTTGCTTAGCCAACTCGTCGGCCCTCTCATTACCGGGTACTCCGACGTGAGCTTTCACCCAATATAATTTGATGTCACAACCTGTATCTTTTAATACCTTGATATTTCGTCTGGTTTTGAAGGCCAATGGGTGATAAGTGTCCGCCTTTGAAACAATTTGGAGAGCAGACCTCGAGTCACTCAGCACAGCAGCCTCGTTCTGCTTTCCTCTCAGCAAGAGCTCGGTCGCTTGGTAAAGTGCATAGAGTTCGGCTTGGAATACTGTGCAGAATGACTCGAGTTTCATCTTTTTTGTTCTCTTTTCTTCCCCGTTTAACCAGTATACGAGTGCTGCTCCGACTTTTCCTTCCAATTTACTCCCGTCCGTATAAATTTGGATTTCTGGAAGCTGTTGTTGATGTTCTGGATCGTCGGGCGACATATCATGTAAGTCATGGAAGTGAACATCTATCTCCTCAGCGGGATGTGGGGCCTTTAGAAAGCTAACTCTCCTTTCTATTTTCCTTTTGCCGTAATCTAAGGCTGTTGGCTTGTCTCTCTTTGCTTCGTACAACTGAGCAGCCTCCCGGACCCTAAGGTCCAGTGGAAGCAGCCCAGCCAGTACGAGTACTGCGTTGAGAGACGCTGTCCTGTAGGCTTTGCAGATCTTCTGCACGAACCCACGCTGTATAGCGTTCAGTTGTTTTTGAACCATAATTTTTTCCGCTGCCGGTGCCCATATGCTCGCCGCGTACGTTACTATTGGCTCTATAACTGCCACGTATATCGTCCTGACAATCTCCGGACTAAGACCCCACTCGATCTTTGCTGTTTTTGCCAACTGTTTAAAGATGTTTGCAGCCTTACGACAGACGTTTGATACATGATTGTTGAATGTGAGTTTTTCATCTATCGTAAGGCCTAGCAACTTGATTTCTTTTACCACTGGTATGGCCACCCCACCCATGTGCATAAATGGGACATCAAATTTTTGTTTCCTTGTGATTATCATGGCATTGGTTTTATGTGCCGCAAAACGTAATTTATTATTGTTGCCCCATTCATACACATGAGCGAGTGCCTCGTTAACTTTACTTTGGATTTTAGCGGATGTCTGCCCGGAGAATGTCATGACGACATCGTCTGCGAAAGCTTGTACATAAACTCCGCGAGCCGTCAGTTCGTTCAAAAGTGGGTCCAGCAGTATATTCCACAGCGTGGGTCCGCCTATCGAACCCTGGATACAACCTTTGTTGGTAATTTTACTAAAGGATTTTCCGGCGTAGTTAATAGTGACAGTTCTGTCTTGGAGGTAGTCATTCATAAGCTGTCTGAGATTTACGGGACATTTCAATTTAATCAATTGGTTTTTGATGGATGGCCACCATGCCCCATCAAACGCACCTTCAATATCCAAGGACACAATGACCATAAGCTCTTTACGTCGCAGACTCCCTTGGATCTGCTGCATGAGGTCGTATAATGCGTCCTCGGTACTTCGCTGGGGAACAAAGCCGTACTGTCTAGGATTAGTCTTGGGTAGTAGGTGCCACTTTATTCTCCTTATTACCATTTTTTCAAAGACTTTTCCCAGAACTGACAGTAGCCCAATCGGTCGGTACGACTTTGCCTGGCTGTAATCGCTTTTCCCGGGCTTACGCAATACTACGACCGCAGCCTTCTTCCAAGGTATCGGAAAACATGAAAGGGAGAGGCACTTATTGATGATTGCCAGAAACAAATCCTTCTCCGCCGATATTGCCCTAAGACAAATATCTGCCGTGAAGCCGTCCGGGCCTGGTGCCTTCTTGGGATTAAAGCTGCTCATGGTTCTTTGGAGTTCAGAATCTGTGAACGGTGGATCAACTTTATCGTCAGGTGTCGCTTCGGAAATAGTGTCGGCTATGCTTCGAATTGTCTTGTGGATTTCACTATCCGCATTACAATTGTCGTCCGGAAAGAATGTATTTCCAAGCAACTCAACAGACTTTTCTGGGCCCAATACCGTTCCATTTTCTTCTAGAAGTTGGTCTTCTTGTCTTTCCGTTTTCCTTCGTATTACTCTATACACCCTGTCCCACATGCTTTCCGTCTCCTGCTTTGTACAGAACTGTTTCCAACTCTCCGTTTGTGCCTGCCTTGCGCTAATTTCGTATTCCTTTTTTGCTTCCAGGTATTCTTCTACGACGTGTTGCCGTCTTCGTGGTGCTGCGCATCGTATCCTGCGTCTCTTCGTGTTCACCTCACGCTTCATCTGTTCCAGTTCGTCGGT